>NSJW01000671.1:0-297239 GCA_019955255.1 Castanospermum australe
ATTATTTAAAATATTTTAAAAAATATTAATTACTTTTTTTATTATTATCTTTATCTTTTAATAAAAAAAATTATTAAAGTAAATAAAATTTAAAAAATTATTAAATAATTCTAATTTTAAAAAAATATAATTTAATATAATTAAATTATTTTCGTATTTTATTAATATTTTTTATCTTTTTAAATTTTATTTTTATTAAAAAATAAAGATAAAAATAAAAAAATTAAATAATACTTCTAGAATATTTTTAAATAATAAATATTTAAAAAAAAATTTACATGATAAATAAAACAGTACGAATGAAGTAACTTTTTAAATTCTTGTATAAAAATATATCACAAGAAATAAAAATAAACGGAGAAATTATAAAAAAAAGTTCATAATTCTTGACGCGAAGGATCACACCAAATAATCAAAACCTGAGAGTTATGATAAATTTGTAAAAAGTTGTCCAACTCAGTGTTCGTCCTGTCATTTTATTTTCCTCTTCTAATGCAAACTGCACTATTCGCGCTTGACGTAAAAGCAGTTCGTAGAGGACGGATGTCGTCGTTTTCCTTCGAAGTTTAAAGTTTTCTCAACAACACTCGACACTGTCACTCAGAACCACCCAGTCACACCAACCCCCCCAACGTCTCTCTTTGCTGCGCACTGTGTAAGCGCCGGCCATGGACACGGCGCCTCCTGCTCCTCCACCGACACCGACCACGCGCCAATCTCAAATTCATCCCAACACGCCGGAAATTTCTAGCCGCTACCCCACGAAACTCGTCAGACGAATGCAGGCAGACACCTGCTTCCGGTGCCGTCAGCAAGGCCACTGGTCTTGGGATTGCCCTCTCAAATCCCCCAACACCAAACCTCGCTCACCGTCCATGCCCATCCCCAACGACGGTTCCGATTGCGCTAAGATTCATTGCCGCTGCGGCCATGGGATTTGCGAGGTCAGACCCTCCAGCAGCGACAAGAACAGGGGCAGGAAGTACTATGTCTGCCCCATCAAAAGGGTATGCCCTTAACAACTTTAAGTTTCTTCCTTTTTGTGATCGATGTCAGTTTTTCACTAAGCATTTTAGTTTTTAGTTGCTGTATTGAGTTGGATTCTTTTTTTCTTTTGCTTTCAGGGGAGAAGATGCAAAGATTTCGTTAGATGGTGCAATGATCCCATCAAGGAGAGTGATTTACTTCCTCCGCCATTCAAGTATCCTGAGTGTGAATGCGGCGCTGGAGTGTGTCGGAAGGTGGAAATGAGAAGCCCAGATGCGGTTAAATACTATTTTTCTTGTCCTATTGGAGAGGTATGCGGTTCGTTTTCTTATGAATTGAATGCTTGCCCCGAATTAGCAGCTTTTGCTTCATGAGAATCGCAAGTTGCTGGTTGATTTGATAGCATTGCGCAGTTGAGCACTTTTAGCATCATCACTAGAACTTATAGATGCATGATGTTGACCTATGCCAAGCATATTCATATTTTGCAATTTTCATCTTGTCCTTGAGGGAGGATTCGGTGGGTCAATAAATTACCGAGGGTTGGGGGCTGGGGGGTTGGATTGGATTTCCTGATATTGGCGGAGGCTCATGTGATAATCAGGAATGGGTATATCATATGATGAAGGTAACTGTTAAGGGTACCTTTTATTTTTATCAGACTGTAATTTCTCAGATTTCTCTTAACAGAGTATATAGTAAAATATAATTTCCATTTATCTTGGATCATATGGATTCCTCATCGTGCGGAATTTATTTTGGTCCGCCATGATCTATTTACTTTTGCATATATCTAATTAATAGAGTGAGTTTTCAAACAGCAACATGGATCTTGCGGTTACCGCATCTGGGAGGATGAACTGCTGGAAAGCAAAAGCATTGTTCCTTTTCAGCAAAGCAGTCAAAGAACTCTTCCTGATTTTTGGGAGGGCTACCAAAATGATAAAACTGGCAATGACTTGGGTGAGGGAGGTGATTTACTAGTGGAGCATTCCAAAAGGATGAGAATCATGGACAATTCTGATAATGACGGAACAATAGCATGGCCAGCCCCTTCAACTTGTGTTCGTTTTCCAGATTTTGAGGTTGCTGATGATCTTCATGATCTAGATATTGCAAACTCAGTGTCATGGGATGCTATTGAGAAGAAAGCACGTCAAGCATCTCGTCTGTCAACACCTTCTGGGATCCGTTGTCGACGGAGTTTGTTTCAGAGGCACATTTTTGCTGGTGTTGGTGCATCCTTTGGTAGTTTTCTTTTTTCTTTTATCTTTTTATTTTTGTTTTCTATTTGTTTTTGGAAATCTATTTTTCACTTTCGCATTTCCTTTATTATTTCTGCTGCCACTTTCGGAGCCAAGTGACATCATTTTCATTTAATTTTTTTCCTTGATTCTTTACATCTCCAATCCCAGGTCCTTGTGATCAATTGATCCGTGTAGTGGTGTTATTCTTTTTAGCCATGGACAAAAGTCAAAGTTGTTGTAGTGTTGTACATAAAGGAAAGAGTCCAGAGACATCTCTTAGACTTGCCTTGTGTCTTTCTTGACCTTGTGCATCAACTCAACGTTCAATGTCATCTCAAGTTACAATCAATTTAATTTGGATCTAAGAAATTTGATTGTGTTAAGTTATATATATGACCTTTCCTCTTGATCACAAAAATAAACTTTGACCGTAGTCATCATATTCTGTTTGAAATTTTTATGTGAAATTCTGAAATTAAGAGAAGCCATGTGCGAAATTCTCTTGATCCAATTGCAGGTCCTTCTCCAATGGATTGGTTAGGTCGCCTTCTTTTCTTCAATCCAACTCAGAGCTTGGAATTCCCTTCATCTCAGTCGTTTTCTATGTTGTGAGTATGATTTCCTCAATATTATGGGTTTGTGTCCACTTTCATTTTGCATTGATTCTCTCTCCCTCTTTGCAAGCGTTTTCCCATCCTTTAATGCCATTGTTGTTCCTAAACAAGCAAGTGTTCGTGATGGTCCTTGCGGCGAATGCAACCAGCTTGCTATCAGCAACCCAAGTCAACATGTCCAACTCTCAACTGGTTGCCATACTGAGGTTTCTAGAGATGTAGTTAGTCCCAATAAATCACCAAGCAGTGATAGAAAGCCAATGTCGAAGGCTCAAAGGCAAAGGCAACTGTTATCAGTTGCACAGCAGCAGCTTCTCATTGATCTTGAGACATTGGATCCTCTTGACCATGAGTCCATGGAAGAGGCAGCAGAGGCCACTTTCAGTGTCTTGGATAATTTAGGAGTTGACTATAAACAATTTTCTGAGCATGTCTGGGACTTCATTAATTCTACATCATCATTGGCAGAAATTCAAAAATCCATGGAAAATTTCCTTTCTCCTGAGGAATACAATCAGAGCTATGAGGAGGAGAAGGTGAGACTTGCGAACATCCAAGACAACTATGTCAAGACCAAGGCTTTGCTTGAAGCAACTAATCACCGCCGTCAATCGCTTTGCGAAGAGGTCTCTCGTCTCGAGGCCATGCTGCATGAAATACAAAACCAGTTAACCTCTTGCGAGTCGGAGACCTTGAAGATGGAGAGTCATCTCGGCGAAATACATAGAAGTATGTTGGAGGCTGACAAGGCCTTGAAGGTTAGAGCTGAGCAAGCAGAAATAGCTAGGAAACTCAATGAAGAGAGACAGGCAAAGGCAAGTGCAGCCAAGACAGCATTGGAGAAGGCCAAATTTGAAATAGAAAAATGATAACCCATGTCTATGTGTGGTGTATGAAGTAGAGTTGTTGTGAATAATGTAATATACCTCGTCTAAGACCAAAAAATGAAATGTCATATAACTTGTCCCCTTCTTTCTCGTCAACACTCTGCAGGGTCAATCTCACGTTTGTTTGTGTCATGTGTATTAAGTGGGTTTTTGTTTGTAATATTGGCAGGTTGCTGCATGTCATTATCCTCGAATCTTCTATGTTTTTGTGAGGCCTCCGTCTTCAATGCACCTAATTAGCTTGGGTGTAAGGATGCACCATGGCTGGGAATGTCAATGGTTTTGACGCGGGTATCTAATAATTTAAGATAATATTTTTAAACATAAATTAAAAAATATAAATGGACATTATATATTATAATTTTGTCACACAATTTAAAATATTTATAAAATTAAAATAATATATCACAAATAATATTAATTTTAATTATATTTTATAATAATTGTAATAATTAATTCATATCATTATCTATTATTTAAGTGATATAATTTTTTTAATAATTTTTGTTATATAAATTCATTCACTAAAAAAAATTTGTTATAAAATAATAAAAAATTATAAATTTTCATATCATCTCAAAGAAAGAAAAAACTATAATATATAAAAAATATTAAAAAAAAATTTGCTGATAGTGAGGTGGGTAGTATGATGTTTACTCCCATCCTTGTTTATTAAATGGTCCCATCTTATTGCAGATAATCCCTACAAGTACGGAAATTTTTGTCATCTCTAATCATGGCTTCTCATCCATCGATTAAAAAACTTCATGAATCAATGGCTGAGAATGAATACTTGCAACCTTTGTTATAAGCATCATCAATTATTTACAAGGGTTGCCCTCGCAAAAGAAATTATTTTCTAGGAGGTTCCTACAACATAAAATTTTCCACATCTAATATAAAAAACTCACTAGAACATATATTTGTCTTTTAACATAAATGTTATGTGGAAGAAAAATTTATTATAATTAAATATGAATAACAAAGATATCTTAATTTTATTTTATTAAATAATCAATTTCAAAATACTTCAAGTATTTAGTAAAAATTTACGAATGACTTTTACAAGCTCTATGATAATGAAATTTAAATTTGAAATCAGATAAAAATGTTGAACATGATCTTAACTAATAAAGCATAAAAATTATTCTATCAATAATTGTGTTAAGTAACTAGATAGCAAATCTAAAAATTTAGATACTATAATAGATTTTTAAAAAAATTTAGTACATTTCTATGGATTCCAATCTTACATATAACTTTTCATCAGCACTATATGAAAAAAAATATTAAAATTATTTTTTTATATCCTTCATATTTTTATCATTATTCTTAATTTTTTATGGTCAATGTTGTTATATTATTAATTTTTTACTGTGGTCAATCCTTAAATAAGATTAAGGATTAACATTGGCAAGAATCAAATATATATTCTTTAAGTATGATAAATGAGTCGTAATGTTTGTTTTTCTATACTTGTAATGAACATGTTCCAGATAAAAGTATATCATTCAATTCTTACGTACAGCATAAATTACTTAATGTATCTTTAAATTAAATTTTATAAACTTGATTTTGGTTAGAAGTAAGTTTGTAGTTAAGTAATTTATATTTAAAAATATTTATTTGAAAATTAATTTTTACAAAATAAATATTATTTAAATAGAAATATCAAAATCACTTTTGAACACATAATTATTAAAAAGAATATGATATTCATATTAATTACTTTGTCCATATTATCTTTTTATTTCCTTTTTGTTATTTTTTAGGTATACTCATGACTTATGTTATGTCAATTATTTTTCTTATTTTAGTGCTATTATTGAATTAAAAATGAAAATATGCATATATCTTATCTTTTTAAAATAATGACTTCATTAGAAAAATCACAATTTAAAAAAATTATTGTGATATGGAAATGAAAATGCGGGTATAAAAATTTATTTATATAAAATTGTAAATATTTACAAGCCAAAGGACTTTTCCATGAATTTCTTATTACCGGTAATTGTCAGTACATTGTTTACATGAATTTAATAAGTTTGTCTCACGATCTTATTAATTTTTTTAGTATCATGCTCCCAAAATTTTTAGGTGCACGGTAGATAGCTCCTTTTGTTAGGCCGCAAAAATCATCAAAGAATATGCGTATGCCACTACTACCAAAAGGTCCAAAGCCTCCCGTCAAAAAAAAAAAAAAAACAAAGTCCAAAGCCAACCAATATCAAACAAAAATGAAAATAAAAAATAAAAATAAAAACCAATAATATTATTTACAGATTACTTTTATTACACAATTCTTTCACTATTTATTTTTATAAATAAAACAAGATAAAAACACACTCTCTATTTTTCTTCTACTAAATAAATAAGTGTAAGAAATAGTATGAAGATATTAGTGTATAAAAAATATTTTCTAATAAAAACCAACCCTCCAAACTTCCTTCATTTGTAAGAGAAATTTTTGGTTTAGTGCCTTAAAACACTTTATTGATTTGTCATATTATAAGTACAGGTCAATTTTTAAGAAACTAATAATCTATTTTAACTGTTAGATGAAGTGTACATATTTACCTAAAAAATTTTCTTTTTCTATACGTCAGACTGTCCGATTCATTACAATCACATTCTTTGTTATTATTATTATTATTATTATTTATTTGTTTGTTTATTTTTTCCTTCAATAACTATTAGCCAAGAAGCAAAAGCTTTTTCGTGATGTCGACGGGCACGTTCTTGAACGTTTTGGATTTCACCGGCGATCCCCCTCCGCCGCCGGCCATAATCTCTCCTCCCCTCCCCTGCCTCCCTCACCCACCACAGCGCAACCATCCTTGTGGAGCCTTAACTCCCTTTCAACTGTAAAGGTCTTCTCTTTACATTCTTCTACCTCCCGCCGTTTACGTTTTCCCCGGTTCCCACTTCCCGGTGCATCACTTCTGGTCGTTTCCGCGTTTTGTTGAATTCCTGATCTTCCTTTGACCGAAAATCTGACCTTTGACGAAAATCCGAGGTGCCCAATTGCTGAAAGTGGAAGAATATGCTGCTTTTATTCGATCCGTAATGGTATTTTAGTTGTTGCAATGTAATGGCCAAGTTGTTTCCAGTTCTGCCTTTTCTCTTCATCACTCACATTTGCTTTTGCTTTGCTTCGAAGGGGAATCTAATTGGGTTGGCATCTCCAGCAATTGTGGGTTTAAGAGCGTTTTTCTCGCAACAACATTTACTTTGATTTCCATCTTCAGCGAGGCACTTGAATTCCGAGAATTCGATCACGGAGTGTGTGATTGGCAGAATTGGGAAAGAAACGAGTGTGTGTTTCTCTGTTATGCTGGTGGCTTTCTTGCATTGATGGGGGTGAAGGCGAAGAACGATAACTTGGAATCAAGATCAAAATGTTGCAACCCAGTGAAGAAGTCGGGGCCCGTGACCATGGATCATGTTTTGCTGGCATCGCAGGAGACCAACGAAGAGAGGGAGCTAAGGATTCGTAGTCTTTTTGGTTTCTTTGATACAGAAAATTGTGGGTACTTGGATTATGCTCGGATTGAGGCTGGTCTCTCCGCGCTTCAAATACCCTCTGAGTATAAGTATGCCAAGGATTTGCTGAATGCTTGTGATGCCAACAAGGATGGGCGAGTTGATTATCAAGAGTTCAAAAGGTACATGGATGACAAGGAGCTCGAGCTTTACCGCATATTTCAAGCCATTGATGCTAAACACAATGGATGTATTTTGCCAGATGAGCTCTGGGAGGCACTCGTAAGGGCAGGCATGTGCTAAGTTGTTTATTGTATACTTTCAACAGTTTTTACAAGCTTTTGTTGTTTTCAAGTGTGCATGATCTATTGTTTCTTTTTGTTTACACTTCACCAGTCCAATTTCTTATCTGTTTGAGCATTTTACTTTCCTAGTTTGATTATTCCAGGAAGGTTAGTTTGAGAAAGAATGATGTGCAGCATCAAATTTGGGTATGTTTGCACAGTTACAATCTAAGTTCAATCATCAAAAATCTGTGTTTGCCATGGTTTGAGTTGTTTGACTAGTTGAAATAGTGGCTAATGCATAGTAATGTATTTCTTGATCTTCAGTAGCAATCTGACATCAAATGTCGTCTGAAGTCACAAAAAAAATTCGCAGCTCAGAAATGTGATTATGTTATGTATAATCCCTTGCCAAATTTTGACGCTAGACTCAGTATATCCTCTTAGAAATAAAATGTGTGAACTTCAGAGAAGTCATGATTACATTTGCTCATGCAGCGGTGTGAATATTGCACATTTGGGCATATCCCATCCTGTTGAATGCAATTTATATATAAGATTTGCTTTCCTGTAAAGGCTCCATTGTATTGTGGAAAGTTGAAGGGAAAGCGAAAGTGAAAACCTCCTGTTAAAGCAATCTTCCCATACGTACAGCATTATTGACCTACCGATTTTCCTGCTTTTTGGTTCTGTTAATCAGTACAGTAGTTATAATTGAGCTCAGTAACACAACTTGATGTTAAATTCCAAAGTACACAAATAACTAGCAATTACTCTGAATAACTTTACTTCTAACTCCATATGCCCTTGTTTGATTGACAAATTTCACAATGTTAGCCATTCTGTTTTTGTCTACCCTCAGTGTTTGAAGGACAAATTACACAATATAAGCCCTTTTGTTTCTATCTTGATTGCAAATGTTGAAGTTGGATAGCAAGTCTCTAATTTATTTAGTATATTATTGTTTATGTGATTAGTTTTTCTTAATTTTGTGATGTACTTTGGTAGTTGTTTCATTCTATAAGCCACACTAGTCTCTCTATTGTAGGGATTCAGATTGATGATCATGAACTTGCCCGTTTTGTGGAGCGTGTTGATAAGGATAATAATGGGGTTATAACATTTGAAGAATGGAGGGATTTTCTGCTGCTTTACCCACATGAGGCAACTATTGAGAACATTTACCACTATTTGGAACGGATATGCCTGGTCGATATTGGGGAACAAACTGTTATTCCAGCCCAGCACGCGTTAGTAAGCACATCCATGCCAGCAGATATTTGATTGCAGGAGGAGTAGCAGGCGCAACATCACGCACAACAACTGCACCCCTCGATCGTCTAAAGGTTGTATTGCAGGTCCAAACAAAACGAGCTCATATAATGCCCGCAATAAGAGATATATGGAAAGAAGGTGGTTTCTTAGGATTTTTTCGAGGCAATGGCTTAAATGTTCTTAAGGTGGCCCCTGAGAGTGCCATTAGATTTTATACCTATGAGATGCTAAAGACTTTCATTGCAAATGCTAAAGGAGAAGAGGCAAAGGCTGATATTGGAACTATGGGGCGGCTGCTAGCTGGTGGTATAGCTGGTGCTGTAGCTCAAACTGCAATATATCCCATGGATCTTGTTAAAACACGAATACAAACCTATTCTTGTGAAAGTGGAAGAATTCCTAGTCTTGGAACCCTCTCAAAAGATATATGGGTTCAGGAAGGACCCCGGGCATTTTATAGGGGCTTGATTCCTTCTATTCTGGGGATTATCCCATATGCTGGCATAGATCTTGCAGCGTATGAAACCTTGAAAGATATGTCCAAGAAGTATATTCTTCATGATGGAGGTAATAAACTTATTTGTTTGTTATGTTCTATACCAGATATGCCCTTAGTTGTGTGTTGAAATTCTGCTACTTTCTGTAGAACCTGGCCCTCTTGTACAATTAGGATGTGGGACAGTATCAGGAGCCCTTGGAGCAACATGTGTTTACCCATTGCAGGTGATTAGAACAAGGTAAGTTTGGCTGTAAAATGTCGAGGTTGTTGTTAGACATCTAGCAACTTCATTTCATTTTGGCTTGCTATGCAAATTAGAAAGTGACATAGCTGTTGATTTCAGAATGCAGGCTCAAAGCTCTTATAAGGGAATGGCTGATGTATTCAGGAAAACCTTTGAACATGAAGGGTTTAGGGGATTCTACAAAGGAATATTTCCTAACTTGCTCAAAGTTGTTCCTTCGGCAAGTATCACTTATATGGTTTATGAGACCATGAAAAAGGGTTTGGATTTGGAGTGAAGAACTTTACTGCTTGATTTAATAATTAGTCTTATTGACACGGCTAACTGTTGGCAACTGTTGGGAATGGTTTTGCAATGAAGACATTGATGACAAGAATAAAGTCCACAATGGATTATTATAACAGTTGTTTAAATTCATATAAATAACATTACTTTCTTCAAAATTCTTGAGAGGACAAAATTGGTTTGTCCTGCATGGTGAAACTAATATGGAGCTTCATATTCATCAGCAGATTTTGTTGTATGATAGAGAAATATACTAAACACAGGATCCGATTTTGTAATATTTAGTGGCTCAGATTGATCACCTTACTCTTAAAATTGTTATTTCTATATGTTCAACTTCTCGTGCCCCCATTCTTTGTTCGATTACTTTTTTGAATTATTAGAAATTTTTGGGTATCATTCCTAGTTTGTATGTCATTCTGATTTCGGTGGCTATAAGTTATTCTGTTCCTAGATTTCTATCGTCTTGCTTTCCCTTTTCATATTTTCTTTGGGATTTTAGGAGAAGTGCTGAATATCTGAATGTAAAAATGAACAATTCTATTATTGACTTGAAACTTTTATTTTCAATTTGTCCATTCTTTTGTTGTTAGTTTGCTCATTAAAAGACCCTTTAATACGATAATTTTACCAAGACCTGTAGTGATTATTGAACTATCACATAAATGAGTAGATGCCAGTCTTGATAACAGTTTATAGTGATAACAATACAAGCCAATAGATGTGGGCCAATGGTGAAAGATTTTGGTAATTCACAGGTGATTACAGGTTTGAATTTTCATGCTGACTTTGTAAAAACAAAAAAAAAATGATAATAGTACTGTTGACTAATGAGTGATTATGATAACAACAGAGGCGTTATACTGATAACAGTAATGATTGGCATGACGAGAAATTTGGTTTAGTTTAATAAAAAAATATATTTAGAGTGAAGCTTTTGCAGACCGTTATTACTGGATTTGTTGACTTGTAGAGATATTGACTAAAGAAAACAAGTTAACAAACAACTAGTACTACTATTGGGATTAAAACACCATAAATATATGGAAAGACTACTTTTTGTTTTTGGTGAGTTGGAAAGACTTCTGTTAATAAAAGATGACTTTGGCTTTAGAAGGCTTGTAGACTCTACGTCCTTTGGACTAAAGGAATATACTTGGAATACAAAGGCTTAGCACAAAAACTAGGACTTGCTTAAACTTTCAAAACATTTTAAACAAACCTTTTGCTCATAAGTTAAACAAGAATTGTTCATGATATGATTTGTGTATGTGTGTGTGTGTGTGTGTGTGTCTGTTTAGTCACTCTCTCACTTGTTTACATGAGTTATTTTAAAAAAAAATATTTTCTACACTTTAAAATTTGATGTGTATTAATTATTCAATATTTTCTATTTTCAACAATAAGAATTAAATAAAAAATATATATATTTTTTTAGTTTTCTAAATTAGCTCGGGCTACCTAGTGGGCTATGATAATCACTGATCGAGCACCGCCTTATGGACCGGGCCAGATAACCCTGTCATATGCATCCCACGCGAGTGGTTTTCTTTTTCTCCCGCCGCCAACCCAGTTTGTGTGTTTCTGCTGCAAAGCTCTAGGGTTTTTTGAGAGGTTTTCTGAGCTGCTCCAAAATCTTCTCTGCCAAGATGGTCAGTGACATCTCTGTCTTGTTCCTCGTATCAGATCTCAATTTCTTTTTCCTATTTTTCCTGTTGTGTTTGCCATCTTCTATCTGGCTATGTTTGGCCAAGAAAACTTGTAATCAAGTGGAACAAAAATGATAAGAAAACAGATATCTTTATGTTTTAGAAGATGTGATTTTTTTGATTTCGTGTTCTGTGGATTCGATGGGGTTATGGGATTTCATCTGTTTTATGTTATGGGAGAGTCTTCATGGTTTGCTGAATAACTATCACCTTCTTTGCTTGTGGGCGAGCAGGTTCTTCAGAATGATATTGATTTGTTGAATCCCCCAGCTGAGCTGGAGAAGAGAAAGCACAAGCTCAAGCGTCTTGTTCAGTCCCCAAACTCTTTCTTCATGGTAATATATGCTTCTTTTTTACTATAATTGTTCTTTGATTTGAAGTTGAAATTTGCTCCAATGCAATGTTCGTGCAAGTAATTTTTTTATTTTATTTTGGTGACTGTCTTTATGAAGTTTAAAGTTTAAACTATTTGTCTAACTAGTTTTGTTTCCTTGTTTTACGATACTGCTCTTTTATTGCAGGATGTTAAGTGCCAGGGTTGCTTCAATATGTAAGGAGGATCCTTTTCTGTTGATTTTGATTAATGATGTTCAAAATAGCTTAAGTGGTATGAATTTTGAATATGTTTGCTTTTTTAACTTGGATGCAGAACCACTGTCTTTAGCCATTCTCAGACTGTTGTGGTATGCGGCAACTGCCAAACTGTCTTATGCCAGCCGACTGGTGGGCGGGCAAGGCTAACCGAGGGTTGCTCATTTAGGAAGAAGGGAGACTGATTGGTGCGTCATTTTTTCTTTTGCCATGTTTGGAGAGTTTCGGTCGATAGGTTTAAGATGGAGTCAGGTTTAAGATGGAATCAATACTCGTCTTGTTTTAGTTTATGACATATTAATTTTGTTCAATTGTAAGACTTTATCCCACAACCTTCTTCAGCACTTAATGATACCACCTAATCTTGCATTTCTCTCCATTGCAGTGCATATGGTTAGATATTTATTTTTATATGTCATTGAATGTTTACTTGCACCTGTTTGTTCAATATGATGTTCTTGTCTTCTGTGTGATACATGCAAAACTGATTCCAAAATTTGGGCCATGATGCTACACACTTGCTGTAATTCTTTGCTCTAGGTTTGCAATATTTTAGCCATCATCTTGGCATGTCACGATTATAACTTTGGATTGCTTGGTGTACTAGGTTGTCTTTTATTGTCCTGTTTTTGTGTTCTCCCTCATGGTTAGTTTTCTTTGTTTTAAAGGTAGTTCATTCATTTGATTGATGATGTTGTTTTTTATTAGTTCTGTTCCCTCCCTTGAAGGGAGCTAGTTGGGGTAACTCCCTGGACTCCCTCAGCGTCAGGTTTTTTATTTGTTTGTTTGTTTTTATTGCAAGTTGCAACCATGGTGGATTTGCTTGAGAGTGCGCCTAAGGCCGAGCGCTTCCCTCTTGAGTTAGGGGTGGCGTGGTAATCCACGAGAGAGGGTATTCTTTGTGGCGCACTTGTTACTGTGCGTAGGCGCAAATCAATTCACTAGTAATGAGGGGCTTCTTGGCCGCTTTCCTGCTCTAGATCTTAGCAGTTTAAGCGAGTGGTTGGCCCTACACTACAATTTTCGTCCTGAAATAATCTTCAGTTTGTGTGTGGAGTAGATGTCATAAATTTGAGTTATGATGATAACGAATTTTTTTCCTATGTATTGAAAATTTTTATTATGAAGAGTTAGAAATATGATTAATTTTTTATTTTTCTTTCAGTTTTGTCTATAAAATAAAGGAATGATATTTAACTTTGCATTTCACTGTTTTTTCGGTGCTTTTTGGATATGTTTCTAAGCTTATTAAGCAAGAGCATGTTGTTTATGGGGAATTTCGTTTTGTTTATGGTTTCAGACCTGGCCTTTATGGTTATCAACCTTCATCAGCGGTGAAGGTGTCTAAATATAGTAAAGGATGCTACTTGTTTGCAGGCACTAATTCTAATCATTAGATAGACATTATACTGTTTTATGCTTAGCTACTTAGTGCTGTTATCATAGATATTCAGGGAAAAACATGAAGCAAAAACAATATCAAAGGATAGATTTGTTAGCAAATAAAGTAAGCGCACTCCAAAACACCTCTAGATGAGGAGGATTACTATAGTAAAAACTTTTAAGTTCATATATTTTTCTTAAATTATTAGGAGAAATATGTAAAAGTTGCTAGCAACATAATTAAATCCATGATATTCATAATTCACAAATCGAGTAATGACTTAAAAATGCAATTAGAACTAATACGAACCTTGCCAACTCCTGGTTATTCTGTTAGCTGCGATGTAAAACACAAAATGTAACATAATGAGACCAATAATGTTAGTTTCACCAAAATTTTCACTTTGGTGTTTCATGAAATTGGTAGTAGTTTGATTATTTTTAATCATACCACCATCGTTGTCACCATAGGAAATTGATACGTGGAGCTTATAAACAGAAGAATATGAATTTTCTGTCTTTTACCACAAAAAAACCCACTGAGGAATACCCAAAAATTAAAGCACTATGGCACCGTAGCACCAAAGCTTCTTTCTATGTCTTCTATTGCAAAAGAATTCGTATTGGGCTCTAGCTAAAACCAGGAATGTCATGGGCTATACACATACGAGCTTCGAAACCTCGAGTCAAGTAACTCGAGAAGCTTTGTAGTTTCTACAGCTCCGGCATACTGATCTTGTACAATATGTGGCTCCTTAACTTGTGATGAAATTACTAATTAGTGGGGCAGGGGTTTAGTCTACGAGTACAATCTAGGCTTTGTTCAACATATCGAGTACCTGTTAGTATAAGTAAATCATTTGTTTGGATTAACTTATTTTATAATCAAAATAGTTTATATCAAAATTTTATTGGGAGAAATTAAAAAATTATAGATTAATCTGTTACTAATCATAATATAACCTGATAGGATATCCATTGAAGTATCTAGCATTAACTCTCATTTCTATCACTCGAGTGTTCTCCACTACCAGTGTGGGACTCTGGCCATCACTTTCCGACCGCCAACGTCAAGCCATGGCCACCACTTTCCGACTATCGCCGTCGGGTCATGGCAACTACATTCTGACTGCCATTACCATGCTCGCAATGCAGGAGGAGTTATAGCAGTTCTGGGCTTGCAGGTAGCGTTGAGGTGACACTGCTGCTGCGGCCATTGTCTTCCTCAGCCATCAAATTCCTCTTAAAAAAAACACTCCTTTAGGAAGGATGGGTACAAAAAGACATTGTTACTAGGTAAAGAAGGGTGTTCTGTATATCTATCCTCAAAGTTTGAGATAGTATGAACAAAGAAGCAAACAACATTGCGGTAACATCTTTCTCCAACCCATCAACTTCGCAGCGCGGTCCTAGCCGGTATCCAAGTTCCCAAGAAGCACAACTTTCGAATCCTTATCACTTCTCAAAGCCAGTTGCCAGAGTTCGGTTATCCAAAGTCATAGTGCTTGTTTGGTTTGTGACCAAAAACACCGTGATAGTGAAAATAATCGAATCTAAATTTTTAATGTATTTGACTACTTTTAGAAATTCAACTCTCATAAATTTCTAAGTCGTAAAATTGATTTTGAGGAAAGTAGAATCTTTTTTGCTTCTCTGGTCAATAGAATTGATTCTAAGTGTCTGACTCACAAACTTTTCAAAAGTATATATATTATTATATTTCAAAGGTAATTCTACTTCATCATCCAAACAAAATCAATCCTTCTATACTAACTTTTGAAATATCATTCCCAAACCAAAATAGATTCTTTTAACAACAGTTCTTGCAAAATCTATTTTTTCAACATTAATTATTTTAAAATCAATTCAACTAAAATATAAATCAAACGGACTCCACGCTATGCCTTTTTTTGTGTTGTAGATGGGAAGGACAACATTGAGTCCCTTTGTAATTGTCAAAAAGTTGAGTTGTTTTTATTTTTATTTTAGAACTTTTATGTTAGGAAAATGATATATGCATGTACTAAAAATTTCACATTCCTCATATTTTTTAATTTGGACAAATCTCCATCACACAATCAAAAGTGAGGTGTTATGATGGGTGGTAAAAACAAATTGTCCAACTCAACCTATGCAAAAAATATGCATCAAATGGGATGCACAAATAACATAACCCATTTTTTTATAATAAATCTTTAGTTATACAATCAGTTCATTTATACAATAAGAAATATTACAAGCACATAAAAAAAACCCTCACATTTTTTCATGTGGAAGGATCCCCACCATATAATAAAAAAGTGAGAAAAAGTTGTCCAAGTCACCTTATGTGTAGAATTTGCATCAAATGTTATGTGCAAATGTCAGTGCTCTTATTCAATAATGATCAAATAGGTGTGGCTCAATTGATAAACTAAGTTTCATGTAAGTGAACTTTACCTTCAAAACAAAGTCCAAAACACATTGAAAGCACTTTGTAGTTAGGGACAAATATTAATTTACATCCAAAAAGTATGAAGACGTATCATGATTTCCAAAAAAAAAAAAGATCAAACACTTGAAAGTACAAGAGTTTATCAACTCTTTTTGTTAACGCATCTGAAATGCATTTGGCTATGTTATTAAAATGAATGCATATATATGTTAATACAACCCGTTTTATGATTATTTTTAATTTCTACTCACGACGACCTCTTCAAGTATGATTTGAATTTATTTTGTAAGTAATTATTTTAGGTTTCAAAAATAATAAAATGATTCATTTGAGTCGGATGAAAAGTTATTTTTATTCATTGATAGATGACTACAAATTTTAAGTGGTAAAATTTATTGTCTAGACTACTTTTTATGTATTGATAGATGTGTACAAATTTTAACTGCTAAAAATTTTGTTTCTAAATGATTATTTTACTTGATTAGTGGGTCGTACGGACCCTAAAAGCCTATGAATCAGGCTCGTCACTAACCCTATAAGAAACACGTGTTTAGAATAAGACAATATTTAAATTGAAATATTCTCTGATTCTATTCCTCGCACTCATAACACTCAGCATCACCTACGCCTAAGACTCAAGTGTAACATCAATGCCCCACCTTCTGTATAAGTTTATTATAGAGTCCATCTCCAAGTAATTTCATCTTTCTACTATCTTCTCTCTCATATCACTCTCTTATTAACTTAAGCATAAGAGTAAGTATTTTTATAGGTACATCTCCCCATCTCCACGATCTACTTGTTACTATTCAGCAGCAGCACAGTCCCAACCAACCTAGAGGTAGTGGCTCCAACGACTCAGAGACAGCAGGAAGAAACAACTAGCATGCCTAAATTGTTGAGATTATAACAAGAGATTTTTATTTATTGAAAAGTTTTTTTTCCCCTTACTTGTAATTGGTGCCATTTGAGCTACCATTTTACCATTTAATTTGACATTCTTTGCACTTTATTTATTTTTATTCTTTTTTATCTTTAATCTATTTTATTTTTTAAAATATATTAATTAATCTTAATATATATCAAGAGAGTATAAAATAATTTTTGATTGATATAGAATTTTATGAGTAATTCATGATAAAAAGTTTCAATCCAACAACGCATTTGGTGACAAAGTAATATATTGCTCTAATTTTTAAATGCAGATGACATTTAGGGTGAGGTAAATTGACTCCAAACTCGCACTTAAGCTACTGACAAGAGTGAGCAATTCTAACATACATCATATGAGTAAACAATCCTAATTTGCTCAAAGCTATTTGTGGCATGGTAAAAAAACCCTCTCTATATGTGGTTGGAGGGTTGGGTAGTATTATTGATAATTGAGTAAAACTACCTTTTAGTATGTGAAAATTACTTTATTTATTAATTTCATTTACTATAAATTAATTTTATTAAGCTTTTAAGTTTTAAGTTACTCACAAATTTTATTTTTTAGTTCTTTTTAATTTTATCAATTTAGTCCTTTTAGGGACAAGATTGATGAATGACTTGAAATTTAAAAGTTTAAATTAATAAAATTAATTTTTAAGAGATGAAATTGATAAATGAGATATCTTTTAAGACTAAAGAATAATCAATTATAATATTTAAAAGAAAAATAATGATTTGACTTTGTCGTATAGAATTTGAATTTGTTGTGTGAAAAAAAATTTTGACATTTAACTTCAATAAACAATAATCATGTGATAAATAATATTGATATGGGTCATGTAATAAGTATTTATTATCTTAAGGTAGTTGATAGGTCATGATTTTAATAATTTCTTATATTTGAATATTTGTTTATGGTCCTAAGTTTTTAATAATGTCATTTTATATTAAATAAATTTAAATTTTGGGAACTAAAAATCAAGTGTATTTTGGATCAGTTTCAGAATAAAAAAGATTCCAACTTTATATTATTATTGTTATGCTATTTTATTTTTAATTCTTGATTCTTCTTTTGATAAATTTCTATATAACTTTGAAGTACAATTTTTATTTGTCCTAGAGTCTCTACAAGTGACAAATAACAACTTTATTGAAATAAAGTTGATATAACATTTGATTAAGTGACCATTTCTTTGTTTTTATAAAATTTTATATATTATAATTTTGAAATAATATATCCCTCCTAAATGATTTTTTTTTTCTTTCTAAGGTGTTATTATACTAGTTTTACTCTTAATAATGTGATATTGATATAGTAATTGCTGATCCAGCACCGCCTTATGGGCCGGGTCATATAACCCATTTATAAGCATTCCCCACTATTGGCCTTCTTCCTCTCCCGCCGCCAAGCCAGTTCGTGTGTGTTTCTGCTGCAAAGCTTAGGGTTTTTCGAGAGGTTTTCTGGGCTGCTCCAAATCTTCTCTGCCAACATGGTCAGTGACATCTCTCCCTTGTTCCTCGTATCAGATCTCATATTGTTTCTTCTATGTTTCGTGATTTCCTTCTATATGTTTGGCTAAGAAAACTTGTAATCAAGTGGAACAAAAATGATAAGAGAACGGCAAAGTATTTTTTAATCTATTATGATAATTTTGCTTCGTGCGTATCGTTGAGAAGATGATTGAAATAGTGGGTTTTCTATGATGGGGTGTTTCCTTCTTTATGTTTAAGAAGATGTGATTTTTTGAATTTCGTGTTTTTGTGGACGCCATGGAGTGATGGGATTTCATCCGTTTTCATGTTAATTGTTATGAGAGAATCTCCATGGTTTGTTGAATAACTGTCACTTCTATGCTTGTGGGTGAGTAGGTTCTTCAGAATGATATTGATTTGCTGAATCCCCCAGCTGAGCTGGAGAAGAGAAAGCACAAGCTCAAGCGTCTTGTTCAGTCCCCAAACTCTTTCTTCATGGTAATATATGCTCTCTTTTTTCTTATTATAATTGTTCTTTGATTTGAAGGAGAAATTTGCTGCAATGCAATGTTTGTGCTAGTTTTTTTTATTAATTTTTATTTTGGTGGCTGCCTTTATGGAGTTTAAATTATTTGTCTAATTAGTTCTTTTTCCTTGTTTTCCGGTACTGCTCTTTTGTTGTAGGATGTTAAGTGCCAGGGTTGCTTCAATATGTAAGCAGGATCCTTTTTTGCTGATTTTGAATAATGATGTTCATAATTTCAAATAGCTTGAGTTGTATGAATTTAACTATGGGTGCTTTTTTAATTTGGATGCAGAACCACTGTCTTTAGCCATTCTCAGACAGTTGTGGTATGCGGCAACTGCCAAACTGTCCTATGCCAGCCAACAGGTGGGCGGGCAAGGCTAACTGAGGGTTGCTCATTTAGGAAGAAGGGAGACTGAACGGTGCGTCATCTTTTCTTTGGCCATATTTGGAGAGTTTTAGTCATTAGGTTTAAGATGGAATCAATACTTGTCTTGTTTTAGTTCATGATATATTAATTTTGTTCAATTGTAAGACTCTATCCCACAACCTTATCCAGGACTTAATTATACCACCTAATCTTGCATTTCTCTTCACTGCAGTGCATAAGGGTATGTTAGATATTCATTTTTATGTTATTGGATGTGTATTTGTATCTGTTTGGTGAATATCATGTTCTAGTCTTCTGTGTGATACATGCAAAACTGATTCCGAAAATTGGACCATGGTGCTACACACTTGCCATCACTCTCTGTTCTAGGTTTGCAGTGTTTTAGCTATCATATTGGCTTGTCTCAATTATAACTTTGGATTGCTTGTGTATCAGGTTGTTTTTTATTGTCCTGTTTGTTCTGTGGAGCATATTTACCTCTATTAATTCTATGATTAACCGTGTATGTGCTCCCTCAGTATTGGCTTTCTTTGTTTCAAAGGAAATTTTTTCATTTGAGTGATTATATTGCTTTTTATTAGTTGTCCCTTCAAGGGAGCTAATTAGGGTTAACCCCCTGCACTTCCTTAGTATCAGTTTTCTTTGGTTTTTGTTTTGTTTTTTTTTTTGCAACCATGGTGGATTTGCTTTACAATGCGCCTAAGGCCGAGCGCTTCCCTCTTGAGCTAGGGGTGGCGTGGTATTCCACGAGAGAGGGTATTCTTTGTGGCGCACTTGTTACTGTGCGTTGGCGCAAATCAATTCACTAGTAATGAGGGGCTCCTTGGCCGCTCTCCTGCTCTAGTTCTTAGCAGTTTGAGCGATGGGATGCCCTACACTACAAATTCCCCCCTGAAATAGTCTAAGATGATGTGAGTGCAGTAGATGTCATATATTTAAGTTATGATAATGATGTTTTATGATTTAAAATAATTGTATTATGAAGTAGAAATATAGTTAATCTGATATGTTTTTTTTTAAAAAAAATTTATGGCTATAAAATAAGAAGGGATATGTGTTTCTAAGCTTAGTAAGCAAAAGCATCTTGCAGATAAACAGGTCCAAAATGAGTGACCTCAATTCTTGTCCGTTAAAGTATCTGTTTTGAAGCCTTTAATACAGTCAAAGATGCTACTACTTTGGAGGCACTAGGACTAGTTATTAGAAACACGTTACAATGTTTTAGGCACTTAGCTACTCGTGCTGTGATTATAGATATTCAGTGGAAATCATATAATTAAACTCCTTGTTCTAGTAAGGAGAATTACCATAGTAATGACTTCAAGAAAGTTATGTTAAATTTATACGTTTGAAATAAATTGCAATTGGAACTAATACAAACCCTGCCATGCCCTTGCTATTCTTTTAGCTGCCTTGTAAAACACAAAAACGTGGCATGATATGACAAAAATGTTACTTTTCCTGAAATGTTATTTGTAGTTCAATAGCATCCGACCCAGTTTGGAATGGCCTTATAGTAGGTTGAAACTCTTGGTGTCTTTTTCCAACGTTATAAAGAAAAAGAAATCTGGAATATATTTTTTCTTGATTCATCATCTTCAAGCTCTTCTGTTTTGATTCATGAAGCTCTTAAACAGCAGAGTACGAAAGTAACGTTGTTCCAAATTTTCTTGTGTCCTTTACCACAAAAAAAGAACCTATGAAGGTACCCTAGTACCAAGGCTTGTTTCTGTCTTATGCGACAAAAAAAATTCAATTAGGATACTCATATGGCTCTAGCCAAATTCCAAGATACTCATAGGTTGATTTGTGATATGGCACGGTATCTGTTGGCTCCTTGATTTGTGATGAAATTAGCGGGGCAGGGATTTAATCTAACACTATACACCATAACATGAGTGCAATTTGGTGCCTTCACTCTTTGGTAAACAGTTCATAACTGATTGTTCTTTTATTATCATATTTATTTTTTTTAACATATAAGAAATTCATTTGGGTATGTTATTCAAATGAATGCATATCTGTTAATACAACCCGTTAGATTTCAGAACTTATTAAATTCTGCTCACTACAATGCCCTTAAGTATGATTTGAATTTGTTTTTCAAGTCGTTGATGTTAGGCGTCAGAATAATAAATCGTTTCATTTGAGTGGGTGAAAAGTTATATTTTATGTGCTCAGGCATTGATGTCCAAAAATTTTAAGTGCTCCAAATTCTAGTCTAGACTCTATACTATGAGCCGAAAGATAAATTTAATTTAACCTATCAAGCGCGGATATTTTCAAACACAGCATGGAAGGCATTTGTGTAATTACACAAAAGTGATGGAAGGCATTGATGTCCAAAAATTTTAAGTGCTCCAAATTCTAGTCTAGACTCTATACTATGAGCCGAAAGATAAATTTAAGTAAACCTATCAAGCGCGGATATTTTCAAACACAGCATGGAAGGCATTTGTGTAATTACACCAAAGTGATATTGTTATCTAACTGGGACATTTTAAATATAACTGAGTTCTTAATGCCAAAATTTCTATTTTATTGTGTCTAATACTTACACCTATGATTAATAAATTTATATTAAATATACGTTTGAATTAATTTATTTTATGATTAAAATAATTTATAATTAAAATATTAATAAAAATGTTTTAAAAAAATTATTTAAAATGAATCTATTACTAATTATGCGTCAATGCACTTTTAGCAATTTAGGACGAGAAATTTCGGATAGAAAGGTGTCAAATCAGCGTACTGCATTGGGTGATTATAATAGAAAGACGTTAGTTCACTAATTATTTGGTAAATGAGGAGTAGAAGATACCCCGTAATTTGCACCATCTAAGCTATGTGAATGTTAACTCTTAGGAGGTAGATTTTAAAAGAATTGATTTTTAGAATTTTGTATTTATTTAAATACTATGAAGAATAATTACTCTGTTTTCAGGAAAATAGAGTCTCACTTGTTAAAATTAATTTTCTAGTGTGTTTGTATGGATTTTTTTAAAAAATTATTATATTATATCTAAATTAATTTGATTCACCATAAAATCTATCCCTAAGAACTTCCATTAGAAAAAATTCTTACATTAGAAGTTAATCCTATTAATCTCAATTAAACAACTAAAATGAGAATTTATTTTAAATTGGTAGAGTTTATTTTATAGGACTTTAATATATTTTTAATAGCAACAAATAGTTGGTTTGGATGAAATGAGTCTATAAAAGATGGGTGAAATGAAATTCATTAAAGGAAAAAGAAATAAATAATCTAGGATTACTCTTATACTTAAATTACTTGGTAAGCAAAACTGACTTGATTCTATGAAATGAGGATTCTCATAATTGTTAGTATTAAAAAAAAAAAAAGACATTTCATTTTAGGTCTCATCTCATACAACTAAAAATTAAGCATGAAATCACATTTCTTCTTAGAGATGTGATATTAAAATGTCATACTTCATGAAATAATGTTAAATTACTTACTTAGTCCCTACAATTTCACACTAAATTTAATTTAGTTCTTATAATTTATAATCAACTAAACAGATCCCTATGATCTTTAAATAGTACAAAATGATCTTCGTTGTCATATGCCATTACATCCTCGTGATAATGATGCCGAAGTTAAAGTGAAAACAATTAATGATTACATAACAAATGATATTACAATGTGACAAACATAATATATATTTCTTAATGGCACGGGTAAGAAATGGGAGAACTTTTTAAAAGAAAGTTTTATGCAAGCATGTACTGACACGTGTAATTTTTTTTTTATTAAGATGCAAAAAATTTAAACATGAACATTACTCCCAACGTACAATCATATGACATATAATGAAATATATATGAAAAGAATTAACACTTTTTCTTTTTTATGAATGATATATGCTATTTAAAGAAACTTAGGTCTCATTCCACATTCGTTGCATATACTAGACTTAAAGTCATTTTATTCTTGAAACTACTAAATTTTGAACTGAAAGTAAATATTCGATGTCATTTAGAATTAGCATTCCATGCATCAAATCTGCTCTATGAAAATGTAAAGGTAGTGGATGTTTGATGTTTCCCATGTCTATCATTTGTAGCTTCTATCAAGATGTGCGATTGGATGATTGATGAACTGTAAGGTAGCATGAATGGAATAAAATGGGAAAGGTACAAAAACTGAAAAAATGTAAAAAGTTGTATCCTAATAATTAATCAAATTTAAACCTTCTAGTTGTTCTTTGGTTTTTTTGGATCCGGGGGTGGGGGTGTTTTGGGGGCCAAGGGAGGGGTTGGGATCCATCCCCTATTCGGATGGATCCCAAGTGCAATTTGTCAAGGCTCAAAGTCTTTATCAGATGCTTTACTGGCCAGACTGCACCTTCTAATTGTGTTATATACTAGTTGTAAGATTACGACTTAACTATAGAGGCCCAAACCCGCTCAAGGGAACCAGTACCTGTCTTACAAACAGACACTTTTCCCCTTCCTGCCCTCTCTCGGAGAGACTTGCTCAAACCCTGGCCTATTATTCACATGGAGTAGTAAACACACTTCTTCATGGGAGGAGCTTTCCATATTCAATGACTGATTTAATCGTTGGAGTGCCTTTATAAATATCTCGGCCCGCATTGAAGAGCCGACCAACCGGAATTCAGGAACCGAACACTAGTAATTCACAAGATGTGAATCTCACTTAATATTTTAAAATACTCTCAAAGTAGTTTTGTACCTGTCACAATATTCTATCTTCTTTTTTTTTCTATTATTTTTTTAATACATTTTCTCTTCAACAAATCATGATCTAAATAAGAAATAGCTTTGCCATCACATCTGATATCGAGTCAGTGAAAAAAGAGTCCAGTTCCCTCACTTAACCAACACATGATTTCGGCGTAGTGCTCACGTTTCTGCTAGATGTTACTTTCTTGTGGAAATAAAAGGCCCAAGGTTGGCTTTCGCGTTGGCAAAATTGATAAGATGAACATGATGGACAATCAGTTTGATTAGGTAGCAAGACCACTTCCGGTAGAAAAACACATTGATACAACTAAATATGTAATCAAGTTCCAATTGTGCACAAAACTCCAAAACCCTAAAAGTTCAATTTGACATATCTCTGTTATTATTATATAATTATGAATCTAATTCTGTTCATGAAAGGCAAGTAGCCAACATTTAATTTTAGAACATGGTGGTTATCTTTTGTGTTACTTTTGACATCTACTCTAGAACATTACGTGGTGAGAAATTCCGGGGAAGCTTCCTCAATTAACCAAATTTAACCACAGTTCCTTTGATCTTTGGCATAAGAAGAAGATTGATAATCATATGTATGGGTTGCAGTTCGAGCTTGCGTAATTAATCGTGTCTAAGTTTATGTACAGAAAATTTGTTTAGATTTATGTATTTATAAATGAGCAAAGATTTAAAAGATCAGCTCCGGAAGTAAATTTATGTATCTATTAATGGGTGGAATTCAAAAGTGCAGCCCATCACGAACTAAAAAACTATTCGAAACAATCACTTGTGAAGCCTTCCTCATTAAAGTCAATTTTAATATATAATAATATGTAATATTTATATATTCATAGTTTTTATATTTTTTGCTGTCTTATGTATATTTTAAATATTTAAACTAATATTATATTAATATAGAAATGTTATTTTTTTTTTACTTAAAAGAATTAACATTTGTTAATTAGGAGAAGGAAAATTTGAACTTGATCCTCCATTTTTTTATAGAGTCACGTTATCCCATATATTGAAGTGACAAGTATTTTGTGATAGATATATAATATTTGAGCATTTAATTCTTGCAATATATATATATATATATATATTAGTGATAAAGGTATACAAAGTCACGTCGTTGCAATTAATTTTTTTAAAAATAAAATAAAATTGAATTCAAAATTACAAAATCCATATCTACCTGCATAATACTTTTCAATACTCTCAATAAATATATCAAATAAGAAACCATCAAAAAAGTCGCGAAAGGATAAGTTAAGTGATAAATAAATAGATTGATAATTTATATATAATTGTAAGTTCAATCAATGTCTCAATCACTTGTTTTTCGATAATAGATTATTTATAAGTCTTCTGTAAGTGCTTGCTAAGTTTGAGGGCGTGTCTTAATTTTAGATTAAAGAGTCTTTTCATTAACTTAAATTTTTAGTTTATAAAAAAAATAAATGATAAGTATAATTAAATTGAGAGTTCAAACATTCAACAAGGTAGAACTCCTTTTTCACCCAAAACTGAAGCCTTTTTGTTTGTTTACACAGCCATAGATTATGAACTGAGCTCAAAGTTTCACGTGAATTCAATATTATTTTTATACTTTCATCCAAACATCTTACAATCAATAAATATGATATACTTTTTAAATAAACTAAAATAGCAATTAATTATTGATTTTTGTACAAGATCCTATCCTATCCTCTCCAACCACCATCTTTCTTTTCTTTTTTTTTTTTCAGATCTCAAGTTACCATTCAAAGATCCAGAAAGTAGCTGAAATCGACACACGCAATAGTTGAAGATAATGTGGATTAGTATATATTTAAGTGTGTAACTATTAAATATATCAATTCATTATCAAAGATAATATAAAAAATAATATATCCACTCTCCATATTATATATATTTTTAAAAAGTTGAACTCAAAATTTCGGAAATGCAATACTTTTTGTTACAATAGTTTAAATTTATAATTTCTCATAAACTATTTATGTCTTTCATTACTAATTCACTCTTAGTGACCTCGAAAATGCAATTCTGAGGACAATATAAAGATTAAAGACCCATTAAATATTTTTTTTTATTTTCAAACTGGACTTTCCTGCGTTTTCAATATTGAATCGAATTTGGGTTGGGTATCACACTTGGCTCAACCAAACTACCACCCACCAATAAACAAACAAATTATCCACGCCGGAAAACGTAAAAAGAATCCCAATTTGGTCGCAATCTTTGTTTCTCAATTTTAAGTGCGAAGCATCTCGTTCTCTTGTGCAAATCCTTATACGTCAAAAGAATAGTCCAAATCTCAAAGCACGTGGATGCTAACGCAGAACTTTGAAACTTTCTGCCAACAAAGAGACAAACTCGTAAACTATAACCCATTAGATTAAACAAATAGCTATGAAGTTGGCCTTAATTATGGTCCCCAGATTTACAAATTAATGCCTTTGTATAATATTGCTGATGGTTTCTTAAATGTGTTTGTTTCCCTCCTTCGTCATGGCCTGGCCTGCAAAGTGAATGTGACCATTGGCTATGAGTGATGGCGAAGAGGAAAAGCTTCTTCAATTTATTTTTTTAATAGTGAACATCATTTGCAGCTTTTTGTAAGATTAAGTACTGGTTTATATGTGTTTCTTTTGATAAAAAAAACCTTTTTTAAAAAAATATTTTTTTAATATATTTGAATGATTTTAAAAAAAAATTGAAACTTTCTATACTGTTAGATTTTTGTATTTGTAAAAAAAATATTTTTTATAGTATAAAAAAACTGTTTAAACTTTTTTAAAAATATTTTTTAAATATTATAACTAAACATAAAATAACTTATACTTTTTATAAAAGATCTTGTAATAAAAGTTCATATAAAAAAATATTTTTTAAAAAATTTATTTAAATGAATCATAAAAAGATATTTTAAAGTATTATTTAAATAATAAGTAAATTATAATTTTAATAGGATGAGTTTTATTTATGTAATATTACTTATCCATATCTTACTAAAAACATTTTGTGTAAAGAAAGAGTTTCAAAATCCCAAACGAGAATCCACTTCCTAAAAAAGAAAAAAGAAAAAAAAAAGGTGTTGCAATCCTATCAAACTCAACACAAGATAGAAAACCACGTTGGCCTGTTTGGGGTTTGGACAGCTCTTGGCGGATGAGAAGGCACGGAGCAAAAAGCGGTGGGTGACGTCGCCTAAATTGATTCCAACTTGAAAAGCAGATAGGTGTCCCTTGGCCAATAGGTGGATCTTATCAATAATCAAAGACCCGCTGTCGAAAGTTAGAGTCTCCTATGTATATCTATATCTATACACAGTTTTTTTTTATTTAAATTCTTAACAATATTTTATTTTATTACTAAATTTGTCTCTAAATTTACATGAGCTATCACAGTGACGGAGGGTAGTGTGTCATCGAGGGGGCTGTGGCCCCCCCCTAATTTTTCAAAAAATAAAATTTTTACATATAATTTTTTTTAAAAAATAGAAATTTCTTAACATGGCCTTCGTTAACTAAATTGTTATTTCTCTTTCACTCCCCAAAAAAAAATAATCTAAGTTCCCCTTTGAGTTCTCGCTCAAGTCCTGAAATCAGAGAAAATAAGAGAAGAGACATATATAACTTGGTTTATTGTAATGTTCAAGTCAGTAAAATCAGGCAATTCAAATAAAATAAGGGATGAAGGGGCTAGAGTTCCAAAATTTTGTACCCATTGAAGGGAAATGCTATTTTTTAGCGTAGACAGTCTACATGCGGCCGTAATGTGTGGTGATTTGTTTTTTTTTTCTGTGAGTAATGGTGATTTGTTTTTGTTGCGTAGTAAAGGTATTCTTAAATTAATTTTTGCATCAACTGTGACAAATTTCTTCTTGAATAATTTCATAGACACATTCTTCTTATTAGCTCGAAGTAATTAAGAAAACTAATTTTCTTACTCAAAATTCAACCACAAATAATGAAGCTGTGAGGTGAATAGGTAATTAGATGTTCAAACGAATCTTTATTTATTTTTTATTTTATTTATTTTAATATTTATGTTATTTTTTAAAATATAATTTTAATTTTAAAAAATAATTTGATTTAAAATAATTATTTTTTATTTGATAAGAATAGTTAATTTAATTAGTTAGTTAGTAATAACTATATATATAAATAAAAAGAAGATAAAAAAAAATTATATCATTTAATTTATTTGAGAGAAATGTAAAAGATAAAAAAATAGTTTTTTAGATTTAGATTATTCCTTCTAATATAATTCATATGAATTGATACTTTTATTGACTTGAAAAGAAGTTAATAGTAAAAACATGTATAAATAAAAAGAGGATAAAAAAATTATATTATTTAATTCATTTAAAAGAAATATAAAAATTAAAAAAAAATATTTAAATTTAAACTATTTTTTATAACGTGATTCATATTATTATTTTTATATTAAATATAATTTTTTAAAAAATAAATTTCATTTAAATACATTTTTAATTAAAAAGTAAAATTTTAAAATTAAATTTATTTAAAATTAAATTTATAAAATATAATTCAAATAAACACTTTAATAATTAAGATGAGAGGGAAACAACTTTTGGAAATCAGGGAGTTTGAGACCAGTAAGGAAAACAACTCTAGAAGACTATATTTTTAAAATAAATAAATCTCTTGAAACTCTGTACAGCATACATATTTATTAAAACAGTGAAAGGCGTTTACTTGGGTCAAGAGCTTTTGGAAGTTATGCAAGTCCAAAACCCAAGGAAGGGTCAGGCAGGGGCATCCCTGACAAAGATGCCTTCTTGCCATTTCAGTGTCGTACGTGATGTGTCTGGACACAGGTCCCAGCAAGCAAGGCAGTACCCAAATGGATAACAATTTTTGGTGATTTCTCATCCACACACATCAAACAGAGATTGAGCCAAGACCCAGCTTTAGCTACCACTCTTCTGTCTCTTCATGTGTTTCCTTCGTAACCTCACGCCAATTTTGGGGAATACATGATTGATTGGGTGTGAACTGTGATGGGGGCAATGCGGGCATTGCTGTTTTTTCTCTTTGCTCCCCATTTTCCCTCGTTTTCTTGTACAATTGGGTATTGCACTCAATTTAAAAATATGTTTATGCTCTTAAAAAAATATTTAAATGAAGAAGTTTGAAATAAAACAAAAGAGGGGGATGATTTTTTATTTTTAAATTAAAAAAATTAATAAACATTTTTTATTAAAATAAATGAAGTTTGAAATGAAAATTTTTCAAATAAAAGAATTTTTTATTAATATGAAAAATATTTTTTTCTTCAAACTCAGAAGTTCAAACATACATAACATGTGATTTGACTTTTTTATCAATTGTGTGTGGTGGTAAGCGTATAATTTTTTTAAGAGAGGACTAAAATTTAAATTTTAAAATAAACACTTAAAGAAAAAAAAATCAATAGGGATATCTAGTTTGAGTTTTAATAAATAAAGAAAAAATAATTGAGCTTTAATTTTCTGAAATTAAGAAAATTACCGAATTTAGAGAACCATACTAATACCAAGGAGTGTTACAAATTTAGAATTACTTGATTTCATCCGAGCATTGCTATTCCGTGCCAAAATTTACCCGAGCAGACATATGAGTAAAATTTATTATTGGGTGCAGTTCTGTTATTTGTCCATTATTTTTTTTAGATTAGTTTTATATTAGTTAATCAGGTTTAAATTTATGGTTAAATATGTATATCGAGTGTTTATTAAATTTAATTTTAATTCATTATTTATATAAATTTTTTTACACTATCATCTAATTATATGTTATTGAATATTTAATTTTTTAAATAATTATTATTTCAATCAAACTTTTATAATAATTTAACAATTCATAATTGAATGATAATGTCAAATTTTTTATACTGCATAAATCAAAATTAAACTCAATAATGCGTAAATTTTGATACACAAATAACATTTTAGTATTGGGTGAGACCCATCATTAAAAAATATGGAAAAATAATTGAGCTTTAATAAAGTTTTAAGTTCAAAAATGTGAAAATTTTAGATAATTAATCATAATAAACCAAGTAGTATTAGAATTATTTACTTTTATCTTGACGAGTTGATGTTGCTATTCCGTGTGAAAATAGTGTATTGGCCTATTAGTTGAGACTCACTGATGAATCTCACCCTTACGTTTGCTCGAAAAATCTTTCAAACAGATATAGTCTGTCAAAAGAATAGTATTAATTCTTTCGTTTCTATATCATTCATTTTGGGATAATTAATAACAATTTCGTTAACCATTTTTCTTACTCCAATTTAAACAGTTTCCTTAATAAAGGATATAAGATAAGTTGCATGAAACGTAATAACTCAATTTAAATAAAATTAGTCTAATAAATATTATTAAATAATATATATATAACATTAATTAAATTCACAAAAATTATTATTATTAAATATCAATTTTTACATTTTTTAATATTTTAAAATAAGTATATTAAATACTAATATAAAAATTATTAAATAATATAAAATATATACAAACACATGCATCATACGGCAATGATAACAAATTTAAAGAAAAGATAAGTGAAACTCTTCTCTTCATTCACTAATTTAATAGTTATAAAAATAAAAAATAACTTTTAAATTTTGTAGTTACTATTTAATAGTTAAATTGATTAAAATAAATTTTTATGAGAATTTATTGAACAATATAAGTGTAACAATTATTTTTTGATATATTAAATGTGCAAACATTTGGATGTATTAAATACTGAGGCTCTGCCTTGTTGATGGTGACAAATTATATAGTAAATATATTGTTTAGTAAACCCTAGCATGTCATATATTGCTAATAGGGGTGGAAAAAAATTGAAAACCAAACAGAATTGAACCGTGGAAAAAAATTCGAACCACTCGAGCCAATTACATTTTAGAATAAAATTTATTTTTAAGAGATAAATTAATAAATAATATATTTTTTAAAAATAAAAAAAATTTACTCTATATTTTAATGTGATAAACCAACAGCTCATTTAATGACTTGTTATATTGAATTCAGTTAATTAAGATTAATCAATCCCAATCTCTTAATTAAAATTTTTTAACAAAAATTCAATAAAAAGTATAAATAAAATACTAAATTGTTACCTTTGTTAAGTTCAGTTCATCGTACCAAACTGATTTGATTCATTTGAAAAACTATTATTTACATGCTTCAATAATTTTTTTTTAAATTTAATTAATCAAAAAAATTAATTTGTTTAGACTCCACTTTTTTTTCTGGTAAAATAGTTAAAATTTAAACTTATATCACATGACTGAATCAAACCAAATTTTCAGTGTGGTTCACATCGACACGATTTTCCAAAATTAAATGAAACCATGCCCACCTCTATTTGGCAATGTTATCATTATTTATAATAATCAATTACATTTCTTTTTAATTTTTCTCACTTTTAACTCTATCATTTTACTTTGTCATTTTGTCATACAACCAATAATGATTGAACTAATTTTTCCGCCCTTATGTCATTTTCCGATCAGTCCTCACCTGTTATCCAGGTTCTCTTGTCAGAAAATTAAAAATAAATAGTGGAAAGACAATAAAGGATAATATAAATAGTAGAAAGACAATAAAGGATAATAGTGGACAAGTTTTCCCTCAAGTCTCATCTGAATTGAATAGTTTATTTTTAGGAAATCTGATAGGAGTATGTACGAATATATACTGATAGAAATATTGCTGATTTGTAGTTTTTGTTTTTGGTCGTTTTAGCCCCTTTGACATATCAAAAAAAAAAAAAGAAAAGTAAATGTTATATTTGATATTAAATATATAAGTTTTTAAAAAAAAATGACATGGCCACAGTTCTACGATACAACATATTCAAATTTTTGTATGACACTTATCTTTGTTTGGATGTGAAGAGAAAATAAAAAAATTAAAAATTAAAAGAAAAAATAAAAAAAATATTTTTTTCTTAATATTTAGATGAAGAGAAAATAAAAAAAAAATAATTTTTTTATTTAGTTGTGTAAAAAAATAATAAAAAAATATAATTATATCAAATGACTATATATTCTTATAATGTAAATGAATGTTAATATTTATTATTCTCTATTTTATACATGTCTAACATACTTTTTATGAATATGATAAATAAACTAACTTTACAACAAATATTAATATAAAAAATATAATTTTTGATACTCAAATTTAAAAATAATTTATTTATAAAAAATATTTGTTATTTTAAAATAAAAAATTATGCAACTTCAAACATTTCTCATACAAGAAGAAAACTAATTTTACAATAAATATTAAATTAATTTAATATTAAAAAAAGAAAACATGCTGCCCCATTTGAACTAATTTTATTTTCTACCAAAAAAACTAATTTTAAAAATAAATATTAATATAAAAAAATAACAGAACATGCTTGTCCCAGCAGTTTTGCACCCCCTATCTCTTGGTTTAATGGGTTTCTTTTTTTTTTTTTTTTTGCGATCGGTTTAATGGGTTTCTTTGTAAAGAAAGTCAGATAAAGCAGTACATGACACGTTTTTGTTTTGCTGTGCCTTTTAGAGGGGTAAAATGGTAATTGCAGTTCTCAATCTATCTTTCTTTCCGTTTTCTTGGCAGATGCAGGAAGAAAAAATTTTATATTTTTCTTTCTCCTTCCTTTTCTCTCCACGTCCAAGCCGAAAAAACTCCCAAGTCAACGCATTTTTGCTCCACCCTTTTTCTTTCTTCACCCTTTCTCTTAATCCAAACGATGAGTTAATTTCTGGTTAAGTTCAACGCAAGTTTGAAATAAAAAATCTTTTGGTTCAATCATATTATGTTGATACTATTAAATCATATAAATTTAAGTGATTAAATCAATTTGATAGTTGATTAATTTTAATTATGTGAAATATGTGAGACTAATTTTTATGTGCAATTATCATTACTCAATAACAAAACTTGTCCCCCTCAATAACCTGCAATAAAAATTTTTATCAACGTTCTGTTTTGATTCAAGAGATTAGAGTAATTTAAAAAGATATGTTAGGCTTGATGCCAAAAGTAACAAATGAAAGAGACCATCGTCGAAAATGATGGGGTGCTTGCCTTTCATGTACAGATTAGATTCATAATTATATATAATAATTGAGATAGGTCAATTTTAACTTCAATTATGGTTTTGGAGTTTTTCTGCGCAATTGGAACTACTTACAAATTAAAAGTATATGTAATTCTACTAAAAGTGGAATTGGCACTTAATAAAACTTAATTGCCTTTTCATCAATAAGGTTGAATATTCAACTGGTAGAAATCGAAATACTTCTCTTATAAGATTTATGTTTAATTCCCGTTGTCATAGCCTCCTTTTCTCTTTTTAATATTAAAGGTTAGTTTAATATGAAGATAAAAATAAAAATAAAATTTTTACAGATAAATTTTTTATAAAAATTTTACTCTTATTTTTATTCCATCCCAAACACATAAAAGGAAAAACTTTAATTGCCTTTTCTATTCCCCTTTATCACTTTTGTCATATGCTTAGATTAGACCGAGAAAGCTTCCCCGTGTAATGGGATGAAACTCCTTGACATGTTTAGTTGTTACTTCCTATCGTTCTAAGTCTTGTGATTATCAACTCCATATGATAAGGATTGACTATTTTGAGTAACTGAATTAGCTTTAATGATTTTTTCATAAAATTTCACTACAATAATCAACATTTGTTTTATACTTTATTACTATATATAAAAGTAATGTAATATGCACTTTAAAAAAATATAAATTATTTGATTATATTTTTTTGTTGATATTCAATTAATATGATAAATAATTATAATTCAACGATTATGTACGTGTGTTTGTATAAAATCCAACCATTTTGTGATATATATGTGCATAACTGTGAAATTTTTTGGGAAAAAAAAAAGAGAAGAATAGAGATATATGTTACTCTATCTCTTTAGATTAGGGTGTAATTAGTATAGTGTTTTTTTTTCAATTGAACTTGATTAATTCAATTGTTAACATGACTGTGAGACTTCAATTATGTGCAAAACAGTATTTTCTTGACTAATAGAGGTTTGAGGAGATGTTTGAATGGAAAGCCAAACTTGAAACAACCTTAAGTACTCTTACATAATTAGTTAAAAACAAGGAGCTAGCGATCACATGCGTCGATGGATGTTTCAAACAACCACAACCATAAATCATTAATGTTGACGAACCTCAAAACTTGGAAGCTTCTTCTCCCACTTTATATTCTGAAATTTATGAGTGTTATTTGATCCAATATTGGTCAAACACTGCCTGTTCAGACATGCGCTCAGATTTTGGACGGCAATTCCATAATGCACTCAACAACTCGATGCTCTCTTCACTCCCATAATTTATTACTATATTAAATACAGAACATGTAAGGTATCTATCTAGACACTATGGTGGACTATATATATATATATATATATATATATATATATGCATAGGTATAAACGCAATCTTCATTTGTGGTATAAGAAAATAATCAATTGTTGTGTGATATAATATATGCATACATATACGAATACTGGTGTATTTTTCTTTTCGGTAATATGAATACGGTGCCGTCTACAATACACCTAAAAAGAATGGGAGCATGGATGCTCCATGCATGGAGAGACATTGATAACGTGGAAAATTGTATAAATGGCTGGATTTAATCACCTGCAACTTGGTTAGCAGGTTTTATTATAAAGCTATTAATTGAAAATTTGGTCCCTTAAAAATAACAAATTGTGTATACTTATTTGCAAAATAGTCCCTCCCTCATTAGTCAAATAAAATATACTTTTTTAATAATTTATAAAAATTTTAAAATTTTTCATAATAAGTATATAACTTATTTTTTATAAAAAGTAAAATTAGAGTTTAATTTTGATCCAGTATAAAATTTTTTACACTGTCATTTAATCATAAATTGTCAAATTATTAAAAAATATTAATTAAGATAATAATTACTTAAAAAGTTAAATACTAAATAACACATAATTTGATGATAGTGTAAAAAAACTTTATACTGATCTAGATCAAAATTAAAATTCATAAAATTATTGCTTTTAGATGTAAAAATTAAATTATTATATTTATAAATAATAACCAAAATAATATATTTAAAAAATATACTATCAAAATCAATAATTTTATATCTCTAATACGTCTCCTTACAGAAGAGCTAAGAATTGAACTTCTAACTACTTAGTTTTAGAGGCTCTTATATCATGTCATAAACTAACTATCTCAAAAACTTAAACTGTTAGGTAAAAACACATTAATAATTTTATGTCTCTAACTAGTATCAATTACTTAATCCTTGACTTTAGTTAATAAGTTCTAGCTTTTTAAATATCACTTAGGGAAGATTTCTTTTTGTCTTTAATTAGAGTATCCTATAGGTATTATTGTAAAATTAATCATTTGAGTTGAGGTAGTGATTAGAAAAAATCTTCTTCAAAATAACACATTTTTAAAGAAGTGCAATACACTGACTTTTTAAAAAGTCTTCAGTTCCAATACTACTCTCGTTTAAGTACGCTTTACTAATTTAAGATAATTTTTAGTCTAATATTATTTTTAAAAAATTGTTTAAAATATCAAATAATCAAGAATATTTTAAAATAATTATTTCACACAACAAACATATTACACAAAGAATTAGAAAAAAAATTTCAAACAAAATAATAATTATGACACAAAAAAAAAAAATAGAATCTAATCTTTCTTATATTAATTATTTTTAGAGAGTTTTAATTTATTTCATCAATAATTATATAAACGATATGAAATATTACTTGGGAAAAAAATTAATCTTTGACTATGATATATTACAGGTATTATTATAAGACTAATTCTTCAGGTCAATGGTAATTCTTAGTTAAAGTCTTTTAAAAAATGACATATTTTTAAAGAAATTCAATACAAGGAATTGTTAGGAGATCATCGGTTCTAATATTATTCTTATTTAAGTACGCTTTACTAATTTTTGATAATTTTTAGTCCAAAATTATTTTCATAAAATTGTCAAGAATATCAAATAATAAAAAATATTTTAAAATAAATATTAGACACAATGAAAATATTACACAAAAAATTTAAAAATTATTTTTAAGCAAGATAATAATTACGACTAAAAAAATATAATATAATATTTCTTATGTTAATTATTTTTTAAGACTTTTAATTTATTTTATTAATGATTATATAAATTATATGAAATATTAATTAGGAAAGTTTTTTTTTTATCAGCTTATTCCTATAGGCATTAATATAAGATTAACTCTTCGAGTTAAAAGTAATAGTTAGATAAAGTTTTATCCAAAATGACATGTTTTTAAAGAAATGCAATATAAAGACTTATCAGAAGATCATCAATTCTAATACTATTTTTATCCAATAACGCTTTACTAATTTTAGATAATTTTGTATTTAAAATTATTTTCAAAAAATTATCAAGAATAAAAATAATTTAAAATATTTTAAAATAAATATTTGACACAATAAAAATATTATACAAAATATCTAAAAATTATTTTTAAACAAAATGATAATTATAACAAAAAAAATTTAGAATCTAATTTTTTTATATTAATTATTTATAAAAAAATTTAATTTATTTCATTAATCATTATATAAAGATTAAATTATTATTTTAATTTTTTAAAAACTTATTTTACATCAATTTAGTCTTTTAAAAATATGTGATATCAAATTAATTATCTGAAAATTTAAAATAATATTAAAATAATTCTTTAAAAATACGTAACATCAAATTATATATTTAATTTTTATTTTTAAAAATATTTTTTAATTCACACTTTTTTAATATTTCAAATTCTAGTTTGTTGTTTGTTCACGGTCAGATAATTGAATGGATCAAAATGTTACAATTTAAAAAAAGAACATTAGCCTAACAATTAAAAAAAAAAAAACGTTTGTCCATTAGGTTAGTTTATCATTTTTTTACTTTTAAATTAATTCCAACTGTGTATTAGGTTTCTCCTTCTTCCTCATTCTCTCCTGCGCCTCCAGCCTCCATTGTGTCAACGCCTCCATCTACTCCGGCATCCAGCACCCCTCTCCATGGCTCCCATAGAGTTTGTGGGCAATGAAAACGTCGTTGTCGTTAACGTCAGAACCGGCCACCGAGACTCGCAGGAACATATTGTGCTGGTAGTGCTGCATTTTTTTTGTTCTTAAGAGAGAAGAGACAGAAAATGAGTAAGCAAAAACAATGGAATCTGACGCAAAGAGGAGTTGGTCGGAAAAGAAACGAACAAGGGGTGGATTGACCAGAAAAGGAATGGGATAGTCGGAAAAGAAACGAAAGGGATGGATGGGCCGGAAAAAGAGTGGGTTGGTCAGAAAAGAGTGAATTTGGCCGAAAAAACGTTGCTAAACCTTCAACGCGGGAACCTCTGCCTTCTGCCACTTCACCTGGCTTGCTCGTGTGTGGGATCTTACAGCAAAAGCATTTGGGTAAAAAAATAAAATAAGACAAAGTTAATGTAAAAATTTAAATAAATATAGAACTTGAGTTACCTGTTATATCAGGTAAAAAAGTAGGAGCATCCATGCTCCAAAATATTTTAGGGGTATGTAGACGGCACCGTATGAATACTGGTATATTTAGTGGGGGTTCATTTAGGTCGTCATGGCATGTGAATGTGATCAAAGCTTAATATATTTTAATGATGTCCGAAGAGAAAGAAGAAAAACTATGTCGGCATGCATGTGGGTTCTGTACACAATGTCACTGTCGCACTTAATGATGCACGGATCCTGCATTTACTCCGTGGCCCATGGCTTTGCCTCTTTCCCTCCTTCTCTCGCTCTTTTCAGCTCGGCTTAATATATTTTTTTATTGATAAAAACATATAAATTTTATAAATTTTAAATTATTTATAAATAAATTTTTAAATTTTTAAATTATTTTAATTAATATTTAAATTATAATAATTATATAAATTTACTTTTTTATATATACTTCATTTATTTTAAATTATTTTTATTTAATTTAAAATAAATAAAAAATAAATAAAAGAGTCAATTTATATAATTGTTATAATTTAAATATTAATAATAATAATTTAAAAATTTAAAAATTTATTTATAAGTGACTCAAAATTTAAAAAGTCTACATGTTATTTTTTTATTTTTTTTATTACAAATTAAAAATATCTTTATATAATTCGATATATTTAAATTATTTCATAAGTCTAATTAATCTATGCAGGTCGAGAATAATAATGATATGACTCTTTATATAAGATGTAATTTTTAAAAATTAAACTATAATTCTTATACTTAAAGATGTAATTCATTGTTATTTCACTAGTGCATAGTGGATAAGTTCAACTCAATATATTATTACCAAAAACCAAAAAAAAAGCATAAAGGTCCCTTTATAAAATGTAAATTCAATATTAAAATGAGAATTAAAAACCAAAATTCTAAATTCTAATCCTTATTCAGAATCTCACATAGAATAGGTAAGCTCATCACTATACTTTTCTGTCTTAGGTTTAATTTGGTAGAAAGAGTTATAGATTAAAAAGAAAACTGTCCGTGTATAATATATGCACACTATTTTCTTTTTACCATCTAAAACACTCTCTAGGAACACACATCCCTCTCTTGCATGCCTCGTTTTTCTCGCAATAGCAATTAACAACCATTCTAAATAAACCGTTTTCAAATTTTTAATTATTACGGTAAAAATTTAATACCTCTTCACTGCTTAAATACCACAACTCCTTTAACAATATTTTAACAGCTTTAATTTGAAATGCCTTTCTGATGAATAACCCACGGATTAAAAGTTTGCAACTAGGAACGAAGTCAAAATAAAAATTGACCAAAAAAATAAAAAAGAAAGAGAGGTGTAACTTGTAAGTGTGAGAATCAGAAACGAAGTCTATAGGGAAGGGACACAAGTACGAAAACAATAATAAAAACAACTATGATATTCACATACTAATTTCCTTTTATTAATTTTACATCATACTTTATGTCGCCTATGTTTCCACCGTTAGCGCCAAAAAAAAAGTGACGAAAGGAATTTAATAATTTATCATACTAAATTAATTATAAATTTATATTTTTTTAATTATTTATGTTAATCATGTTTTAATATATAATTATTTAAAAGTGAATAAAAAATAATAGAAATTATTTAATTATTTATCATATTAAATTAATTACAAATTTATATAATCTTAATCACTTACTTTTAAAAATAGACAAAAATACATAATTGAGATTATTTAATTATTTATTATATTAAATTAATTATAAATTTATATAATATTAATCACTTATATCGATCATGTTTCAACATATGATATTTTAAAAATAAAAAGAAAATCATAAAAGTTATTTAACTATTTATCGTAATAAAATTAACTATAAATCTATCGGAGCGGGGGGCAACGGAGAGTCAGACTGAGAGCGAGGGAAGCTGGAGAAAGTTGAAATTTTGGGTTGGACAAGGGAGAGAAAGAGGGCGGGAGAAGAAAGAAAGAAAGAAACAAATATAAAAGCGAAAACTTGAGCGACTGAGTGTGTGGAATAAAATTAATGGAAGAAAATTGGTGTAGGAATAACCTTTTTATAATAAAAAGATAGGGATGGTAAATAATGTATAAATTTAAAGGGGAAAAGGACAATAACATCGTGACCCACCTTGGCTTCACCCCCGGCATGCCGTGATCAATATTTTACTTTTAAAACAAAAGGTATTAGAATTATATTAAAGTTAACGTTTATTTTAATTTCCTAAATATATAAATAATATTAATTTAATTCTTTTAAAAAATTAATATTAATTTAGTTCATTAATTAATGATAATAAAAAATAATATTAAAATAATTTTATGTTATAAATAGTGAAAATATTATTAATAAAATTTTTAATTAAAAAATTAAATTGATATAATTTTATATAATTAAAAAATTAAATTGATGTTATTTTTTATAAATAAAGAATTAAATTAATATTAATTTTATTAAAAAAATTAAATTAATATCATATATATTTTTTAAAAAATTAAAATAAATATTTACCCTTTTAATTATATACCATGCCATCAACCAAAAATAGAGAGAGAAAAGGGACTGGGATGGATTTTGTACTTTTTTATGGGCTGTGGAAGATTATATATAGTGTCCTCCTTGTCATCGTTAACCCCATGCACTAACTGAGAAGCTTCGTTTCGAGGACTACTAGTTTAAAGAGAAGATTATTTATTTAATGTAACAAAATAAAATCATCATTTATTGTCTGATCCGTGGTATATTCAACAAACCAAATCCAGAAGAGGCATCCAGTGAATGCATATCTCTTTATGAAAAGGGCTTCCATGCCAAGGGAGCCAAGCAAGTGTACGCAGGAAAATTGGTCTTGTTCTGTGCACATATTCTTCTATCTTTTGAGGCTCCCTTTCTATGTTTTTCCACAAAGAATGGAAAGCAAATACCATATGCCCTACTGGGAACTAAAGCTGTGGTCGCCACCAGAATTATCCACAAAAGAAAATATAAAAAAATAACTTAATGAATATTATTAGTCAAAAAGTAGAAGGCATGCATATAGCAGCTTATTATAACTCACGCTGTACATATAATATATATTTCAATTTTTTTTTATACATATATCAAGTCATGTTAGTAGAAGTGTAGAACATCAACCTACCAGCAGGATGTAATAAATTTTCTATGCGTGGCTAATAAATATATAACATTAATGCTAGTCCTATGTGTAATCCTAATCCATTTCATATATTCTAGCTTATAATTTTCTTTTTATTTCGAAATTTATGCTTGGTGTAATATCTTTTATTCAGTATAGTACGTAGGTGTAAATGTCCTGAAATGACAAAATAAAAAAAAATGTTAATAATAAAAGTAAAATGTTAGCATGTTAACTTGGTTGGGTTTATCCATTTCAAGTGATTTGTTTCAATATCTTGGATAGAAGAGTCAACTTAAATCCATATCTTTAATTAACTTTATTATTTGATTTTCATTTTTTTTTCTGATTAAGCTTGTAATATTTTTCATATAAAAAAAGACTTGTAATACTTTTGTCATAGAAGAATTCATAGTTTAATGAGATATCTCTATGCAAGAAACTTGGATTTTAGTTGGACTGTTAAATAATAAAATATTTTGATTTTTAATAAATTATACTCGTATAATATTTATAAAATTTATTACTTCATAACTTTTTAAATGTTAATAAAATTTTAGTATAAAAAAAAAGTTATAAACAAACTATAGAAGAGACATTGATTGCCATTTACCAAAGAATATCAATTGCTGCCTTGCACACTAAGATCAACATTCACCATGGTTTCACATGATTAAGTAATAAAAAATTAATAATTAAAATTAGTGATGTTTATTTTAATCATGCACAGAGAGACTTTAATGAATTAGTGGAGAGGCTATAATTTTGTTCATATGAAATAATGATGTCACAGTTGACCCTCCAACTAATTAAGGAACCAAAAACAGTAAATTAAACAGCTCCATGCAACCTGATGAACAAATAGGAGATGTTAATGAAGTAAAAGACGTAAGATCAATGATTATGCTCAAAAAGAAAAAATTCAACGGATAAGATTTTTAAAGAAAAATTTAATTATTGAATAATAATCCACAAATTTTCATTTTAAATTTAAATTAACTTTATGAAATAATTTTTGATTGTCATAATTAACGCTCAATAAACTATATATGTTTTGGGAACTTTTATTGAACTTCGAACAAGTATCTTTTTTTTTTTTTTAAATGGTAGAGTACATTTTCGGTCAGCTTTCGCGAATTAATTTTATTAAATGCTGACCCAACGTAATGAGTACTTCTATTTACATAATAAATTACATTGTTTGTAAACTTTGCTTTGTATTAATTTTATTGTTCTTTTAATTAATCCTTTTCATAATAATTGAGACATTTTCCATTTTAGCTGGCTATATTTGTATCATTAAATTAGATAAGAGTTTTTGTAATTTTAAGAATGTCACTCAAATAGCTAGTGCTCGTTGAATCAAATAGAAACAGTTTATTGTATTAGAACTCCTCTATCTTGCTAGAATATGAGTATATATATGGTAGCTACATTTTTTTCAAATTGGAAGCTCTCAAACTTTGGCTTATGCCTTTAAATTTTAATAATTACATCAAGCTGATCTTGAATCATTAGAAGGAATGGTCTTTGCTATTGTATACCTATTTCGATTGTAAACTTGAGGTAATTAAGGAGATGCAAGTTGAATGCTTGAAGCACTTAAAAGTGCCAATATTTTGGTTTTTAGATTGCAATTGGTTAAAGTCTCTGTGTGTTTTATTTAAAAATCGAACATTTTTTTTTGTTGTATCTGGATCTAACCTATATTTTCTTATTGAATAATAACTCAAAAGTTGATGTATAATATAAACTTATAAAATTCATGAGTCTATCTCTAATCTATACAAAAGAAAGAAAAACTCAAATTGGATTTTTTCACATATTATAATATACATATATGGTTATTTTAACATTACGAGAAAATTATAATTTTATTTAGATTGAAATAGTATTTAATGTATCTTATTATTTAATAATATTTATTAGAATCAAGTTAATTTTACTATATATATAAAGGTTGTTCATTTTTCATATTGTACTAAAAAATCATGATGCCAAAAAATTATGGGGAGGGATTTACTTTAATCACTCTCAGCTTAAAGAAATTAGATTTATGAAGCAGCTCAAATGAATCGAAATTTATGGAAATACTCTTAATTTATGCTAAAAAAATCATGATGCCTTTTTTTATTTAATTTTTTTAATGTTATAGTTTAAATTCTTTTTAGCAAAACAAAATTGCATTAACAATTATCAAAGAATATATCAGAAAGACAAATTGGAGGATCTTCAATGTAAGCTAGCTTCTCATGAAGTTATCACATCTAAGCTTATATATATATATATATTTATATATAGTGCCCATTTAGCTAGATATATAATGAGCCACAATATATATTACCACTTCTTTTAATAAAAGAAAAACTCAAATTGTATAAATCAACTGGAGCCTGTTTTACATCTTAAAGAAGCAATCCAAGCTCCAAGCTATCTTTTGAATATAGATAAAATCTAATATAATTTACTTAAAATTTCTCTCAGCCACACCCCACGCATAGTACTTTTACTTAATCTTAATATTGTAAATGTATGTAAAGTTGAATTATATGGTATATTATAGTATTATATATCGAGGTTATCGTTATTTTATTATTGCTTTAGTTAAGTTTAGTGGGAAGCCTTGGGCTCTGTTAACTGTTATCTTTCTATTATTTTAACTTGAAAATATGCTTTATTGGAATGGATCAAAAGTGTACTAAAAAAGGCCGGACCACATTTAATTAAGCAAGTAAATCGGGAAAGATCTCCAACTACCGGGATTACACACCCTTATAATAAGTTGACATTATAAACCATTATATCTTATATATATAATTAAGATAAAGATTGATACATGATCATTTAAAAAATTATATAATTTTATATTTTAATTTCTATCATTCATATAAAATTTAATGGTTAAAACTTGTTAATCTCACTTTTACAACAAATAATTTTATTCATTTAATACGTTATTTATATTTTTTTTACTAAGAATTAGAAGCATTTCATTCACCATAAGATAGGATTTTTATGAATCGAATCATAATTCTCATACTTATATGTGTAATTTACTTTTATTACACTAATATTTTGTGAGTTACGCTCTCTATATTATATTATATAATTTTAGTCTATATTGTAAAAAAATTTTAAATTATCATTTTGAATCATTCAATCGCATATTAAAAAATAATTAAAAGAGTTTGATTATATCAATAATTATTTAAGAAGTAGATTTTTAAATTAGTTATTGTTTTTGTAAGATGCACAGGTTTACCTTTGAAATATAATCCTATCTCAACTTGTCCCTAAATATTTTTTTTTATCGCTTATCACTCTTAAAGTATGATTTTAAGTGAAAACATTATTTTTTTAATTAAAAATAAAACATTGATTCTAAATGAGGTACTTGTTGAGAGAACTTTCAAGTCACAACAATATCCAAATGGCTAGTCTCACAGTATTCCTTGTGGGGATACTTTGGCCAATAACCAAAAAAAAAAAGAACATTATGAAATTGAGATAAAAATATATGTTAGAGAGGTTAAGTAATAAACAAAAATTAGAGAGTAAGTTAAGAATAGGCTATATTTCAAAAGATATAATATATTTTATCCTAAAAATAAATTTAAAGGAGTAAAATATAAAATTAATAATTTTATTTGAATTCTTTTAATATTTAATGTACTTATATAAAAATCATAAAAGAAATTTTAAAAGAATGGATTTGATGATAGTAATTTTATTTTCATTGAATTAGTATTTAACGTACTCTATTTAATAATATTTATTTGATCAAATGATCAATTTTACATGTATAAATGAATAAATTTTAACCATTAGTTTATACAAACATGATATTGATTAGGATATAATTACGTAATCTTTAAATAATTTATAATCTTGAGCATTAGTGCGAGATTTAATCGTAAGATTTGCTCCTATTATATTCCATAACTTCTAAAGTATATGGTATATCAGTTTTTTATCAGCAGTTATAAAATACGGTATTTTATTCTCTCTGATGCACCATTAACTTTAAAAGATCTTGTATGAGGGAAAAATAAAAAAAGGTGTGTTACTGCAAACTCAAGTTCATGATGAATTCTTTACAATATATCATGTCTATTTATTTTAAATAATTTAAGCATATGTTTGGGTGAATATTTATCCTATTTAAATTAATTTTTAAAAGTTTAAATAAATTTTTATTTATTTTTATCTTATTTATTTTGATATTTATATCATTTCTCAAATGTGATTCAACCTTTAAAAATTTGTTTGGAGTAAAATAATTATTTTATACTTTTGAATTAAATGTGATTTTTTATCAAACATAAATTATTTCACTTAAATTCACTTTTGATCAAAATTAAATTTATAAATTATAATTTAAATACACATTAAATTAAATTTATAAATATGTTACGAGTACGACAGGTCAGATTTATTTACTGTTTATAACAAAATTCAAATAAAAAAAAAGGGTTCCACTTTAAACATAATCCTGCAAATATAATAAAATAGCAAACAAAAATTTTAATTGCATATAATTAAAATATAAGTTTTGTTAATATATTTCTTTAGAAGTAGATATTAAATAATTACAAATAAAAAATTATTAAATAAGAAGTAAAAATATTAAATATATTTTAGATTTTTAAAATATTAATTATTTTTACTTTTTATTTAAAGACATGTACCTTTGGAACATATATTAAGGATACAAAAATAAAAATTATTAAATGAAAAGTATAAATATTTATTATTTTAAAAATTTAAAATATATTTAATATTTTTTAAATAATTAAAATAATTTAAAAGATAATAATTATTATTTTTATTTCTTATTTTTTTTATTTACTTTTATCTGTCGTATAATAATTTTTTTTTATTTAAAAATGCATATCATTTAAGAATATTAAAAAATTATTAATTAATTTTTTTTTAACTTTACTTTTATCTTTTAATGGGGAGAAAATTAATAGAATAAATGAAATTAAGAAAGAGAAAAAATATTAATGAAGTGAGAGAGAAAAAATAACTTAGTGATATTGAATATATATGTATGTATATATATATATATATATATATATGGGTGGGGATCAACTTATACTAGGTATAAGTCTTGAACACTTATATTGCTTAATAACTTTGTATAAAATGTAAATTAAATTAATTAAACTGTTGAATTGTATGATATTATTATTATGATGATTACGCATGTTAAATTTGAGATAAAATAAACATTCATAAGTATATAATATAATAGTTAATATTTACTTGTATTTTAAAAAATATATTATACGTTAAAATAAAATGATGTGATGAAGTATCATCTAATTTTTAAATTATATAAAATTTTATAAACTTGATTTATTTTATATGAACTTTTAATCTAACAGTTGTATTGATAAAATTTAACATTCATAAAAAATTATTAAATTATTTAAGTGTAATAAGACTTGCACGTAGCGTAAGTAGATATTCATCTTATATACACACACACACACAATTGAAACTATTTAATAATTTTTTTTAATCACTTAATAAAAATTCTAAATTACAGTTAAAAAGGAATAGAGAGAATATTAAATAATTTTAATTATAAAAAAATATAATTTAATATAATTAATTTATTTTTTTTTATTTTATTAATATTTTATATTTTTTAATTTTATTTACTTTATTAATTTTTTTATATTAAAAAATAAGAGTAAAATTAAAATAAATTAATTAATATTTTTTAAATATTTTTAAATGATACATATTTTTTAATAAAAAAATTTCTTATATACTAAATAAAAATAAACAAAAAAAATACATATTAACAAAACTTTTTATTTAATACTTTCCATATCAAAATAGTTTCCATTTTTTATTTTTTAAAATCGTATTCTTAAAATATTTACAGCAAAATCCCGAATAAAAAAGCTGTCACGCTCTGAAAGTTGGAACTTGGGAAATTTGGTTAGTATATATACACCGATGCCGTTGCAACGTCCCCCTGAAAGCTCTTCCCTCTCTGTCTTTGTTTTCCGTGGAAGCCCTTTCTTCCCTTTTTTTTCTTTCTGCCCAAACAAGGATTCTCTTCTTCTATCCATCTCTGCAGAAGGGGTTAAACCGTTAAAGGGATTGGCCCATTTGGTTTTCATTCTGTTCTGCCATTTGGAGGAGGATTCCAGGCTATAAACAAACCATTACCGTGAAGGGTTTTTCTTCAAATTTGAAACTTTACATCAGAGCCCTCATTATTTAACCCGAAACAATTTATGTGTTTGCCAAAAAAATATCAACTTTTCTTTGTGGTGCCTCTCTAACGGCAGAACCTCTTATGAAAGCTTCTCTACCCGTGTCTTCGTAATTTTGAGACAACAACACAACCCGGGTACGAGTTTGACCCGTTAATGGTTTTCATGTTTTGGGTTTCATTGTTTATTTTCAGACGCTTCCAGTTTCTATCTCCAATTGACAAGCTCGGTTTTGATTCTTCTCTGTTTACTTTCTGTTCTTCAAGGATTTTTATTTTGTTTTTCTTTGTTTAGAATCTATGTCGTCTGTGGCAAAACGAACGGGGCGACAACGACAGCGTTATGAAGACAACCTTCGCCTTGTCTCTGGGTAAGCCTTTCTTTTTAACGCCATGGCTTCTCTACCCTCAAAATTTTCCCTTTTCCGTTTTGCTGCTTACCCCCCCATTTTGCCCCTCTTGGCTTGTGGTCACAATTTTGTTCTGGCCATGCATTATAGTCCTTGTTATGGTTTCAATTCTGGGTACTGCTTGCATCCGTACTGGGTTCCCATTTATCTTCTCTGTTTGTTCCTTTTCCCCTTCTTTCTCTTTCCTCCTTTTGTCTCATACAATAGAAAATTAATAAAGTCGTATTCAGGAGCAGAAATCTAATTAATTTTGTCATGAAATAGAAGGGCATCTCAAGACTGTTTCTACACTATTGTCCTCTCTCCTTGATATTAAACTATTTCGTTATAATTACATGCAGATGTGTCCATTACAATCATTCATCAAAATAGTGGGCCTTATTATTGACTTTACGTTTATAAAAAAATACTTCAACTTGCGTGATCTATTTTGGCTTTTATCATATTATAAAACTAGAAAAATATCAACAGTTATCGGTAACACCACTGTAGCAATCTGAGTATTTAACTGGGGGAGTAATATTGACATTGTTTATCAAATGATTTTAAGTGTGCGTCTATCCCAAGTACTGTGAAAGACGTTTGAGGTTGAAGGTTGAATTCAGCCTGCTATTAGCAGTTACTGGGAAATTTCGGATTATAACCCAATCTGCTCCTTTTTATCAGGCTTGAATTATAGATCCTCATTTCAGGCATTCAATATATCCAAGTGGGCCATACATTAAGTAAGAATAAAGAGGAGGAGGGCTTAAACTAGGGATTATCACTCTTGAATTTTTAAACCTTTTTTTTGGATTTACAAAAGACAGAAAGGACCAAGTAGTGAGTGGGATTTGTTAGAAGAAAGAATTTAAAATCTTGCCAAGGCATTTTAACTTATTATATTACTTTTCCTATTCATTTTTCTACATCCTAACATCACATGGATTTGTTTGGCCGGGAAATGGGGTAAATCTATGAGTAAAAAGATGAGATTGTAAAGGCTAGAAAGCATGAACAACACCAGACCTCCTTCTTACATCATATCATGATAATTTAGTCTTCTAAATTGAGAATCATGTATTGAACATCAAGTAGGATCATTAGCTCAAATACTTGCATACATCATGATTATATGCGCTGAAGAAAAATCTGTAAGGTTGCATTTATGATAAATGATGTATTTAAGAAACAAAGATCACACTCAAATACCTTCTATTGCGGGTATTTATCCAAAGCAACAGAAAGGAAACCATTACGGAAAGTAATCAAAACTAGAGTGATTTGTAAAAGCCTGAAAGGAGTAACCATTTCACAACAAATATAGATTTTGAATCTAGATTGCTGAGCCCCTTTCAAGCATATATAATTTCTAGTAGAATTCTGAGGACTAACATTTGATGACAGTTCCAATGGAATCTTGTCTGCCGCATGGTTTAATTAAATTCTTATGCATTCCTACAGATGTATTCCCTATAGATGGAGAAAGGACAACATAGACCAAATGGGAGATACAGAGGAGATAATAGAAGTACTCATGGTTTCTTCACCAAAACGTGATGACCTTGTATTTCCAAAGGTACTCGATATTTTCTGCACCAATACCTTCATCAGCATGAAACCCTTCATATTGCGAAGTTTCACTTTGTTCTCTTGCCAGGGTGGATGGGAGAATGATGAGACTGTTGTAGAAGCTGCTTGCCGTGAAGCATTAGAGGAAGCAGGCGTGAAAGGAATACTAAGAGTAGGTTCAATTTCCCACTGGTTATGAAAGTATAGGTTATATAGTTCATAATGGAAAGTTTAAGCATGCCAATTAGAAAGACAGAACCAAGGAAATATTCATATATTATAATCCATATACGAGATGATGATCTTGATATTATTGAAACATTTTGGCTAAACATGCTGTAAATTTTACCTGACTTTGAGCTTCCATTTGTAAGTTTGCTATATGCATTAGAATAACTTTAATTCTGGTAACCATCTAGGGCAGATATCTCACTTAACCGCTGCTCCTGGGTTACAGGGAAACCTTTTCTGTGCTAAAAGAAAAATAATTTAAAGCGCTGTTAGTGTTAACAATTCTCAAAGTAAACCTTTTTTGGCTTCAAACTTCTTTGAAGTGGTTTGACATGCAACACAAATTATGCAATTCTATTGGAATTCCATGTATATGTGTAAGTCAACTTTTATTTGACCTGATGGGAAAAAAGATTTGGCATTTTACGTTTTAATATTTTATAGTTGGGGTAAATTTTGGTCTCAAACTTATTAAATAGAAACATCTCTGGTTGCACAGAAACTAAATTTACATGAAGTATTAATCCAGTCACCAAGGTGAGCCCCAAATTAGTAATAGAATGTAGGTCCCCCTAAATCCAGTATTCTTCCGCTCCAGCAAAGATAGAGGAAGGAGGACTAGAGTTATACGTAAACAACATAATTATGAAATCTGCTGCTGTGCCATGAAGCATTAACTACAGACGTTAAGTGATTGTAAATCAAGTTGATAGCACAATACCAGGACCTCATTTTCTTTTTCTTAGTTTTTACAGAAAAGTTACTGATTGAAAATGAAGATGATTCTGCCATTTGACCATCGTCTATTGGGATTGGGACAATGCAGGGATGACGGTCTTTCTTGCAATATGGTCTACATGGTGTTGAATTTGAGAAATCTTCATTGCCTAATTGGCTGATTTTGATTTTCAGGAAATTCCCTTAGGAATATGGGAGTTCAGAAGCAAAAGCAGTCAGGATTTATGTAGCCTGCAAGGAGGCTGCAGAGGATACATGTTTGCCTTAGAGGTGACTGAAGAACTTGAAACTTGGCCAGAGCAGAAAAACCGTGATCGCCAATGGGTAAGTGTTCTAAAGAAATCCTTAGGAGAATTACGTAAATCACAGCATCGAATTGTTGAAAGCGCTACAACTATGAGATACATAAAAATGCAATTTGTACTTTTTGACATTACCTGAAGTATAATATAGTACTTTTACATTAAAAGAACATCTTGAACTGAATTGAAGTGCATGTTTTATCTTCTTAGCTAAACATAAAAGAGGCATTTAGACTCAGCCGGTATGACTGGATGTGTAAGGCACTGGAGGAGTTTTTGAGGGTTATGCAAGAGGACAGAAAGCTTAAGAAGCAAGACGAGAATGTTGGTTCCCCTTCAAAATTAGTACCAGACATGTCAGAAAGTCAGAGTATGTCATCCAACTGCTATAAAAGACCCTCTACTATGCAACACCACAGTATGCCTTCTAAAACCAATCTGCTGGCACTTACTTCTCAAGAGATAGCCATCCACTTTGGTTATTGACATTTTCTGTACACTTGTGCAGTATCTTTCTGCAATGAATCGATGTCCTGCAGCAACTCCTTCCAATTTGACAAAGAACAAACTGTGAAGTAAGGGCTTGGATGTACCATCTAGGCCATCAAATTCATTGTTGTAGGTTCTTTTCTTTCTTTCTGTTGTGATCTTGATGTAAAATATGGTGGTGAAAATCTCAAGTGTATATGGACTTAAAAAATGTCTTTGCTTCACCCCATATTCCTAAAGAAGCTTGTAAATGGCACTATTTGTGGAAATCTGGTGGTGTCACAAAGGGCACAGACGATGCTGCCTGTTGACAAGCTTCAATTCATAAGTTTGTAAGGCATAACTTTTCACGCAGCTCCAATGATTTCATTCTGAACAACAGCACTGGTATTACTCTCCTGGTGAAGAACATGAAAGAATTTGCAAATAATACAATTTACACAAAAGGCAACGAACTTTGGAGCATACAAGCTTAAAATCCGATGTTTAAAATGAATAGATGCATCCTAGTACAACACAAACAGAAGACACTCAGAGAAACAGAAGTTTTCCATGTTAATATTAGTATTAACAATGACAGAATATTCAGATTGGAGATTTCTGAGCTTATTAACTAAAGTTATCGTTTTGCATGTTGGATTAATTGATAAAAGAATGGTCTATTCTTTTCATTCAACATCAAATACTCCGAGTTGCAAACAGAGGTCACTGTCACCAGACTCACGGGATCGTTATCTTTCAATAAATACCTGGACAATAGTGAACAGTGAGACCCATGCTTGCTTGTTGCAGTTGTAGGCAGGTCCCCATCCCTTTAGCTGATCACTTGAGAAAATCCAAATCAACTGTCTCAACACGAAGTATATATATAATCATGTAATTTTTTTAAATGGTCACGTGACTTTTGAATGAAATATAATTCTAACTATTTATATATAATTTAATAATTATAATTTATTTATCTCACTTCACATAACAAAAAAGACTTTCACTTTATATGTTTGATTTTATCTTGAAGCCGCACATGAAGAAAAGGCAACTCCGGAGCATATATTCATGTTCTAAGAGGTGGATGTTTCGCAGGAAAACGATGCCACGACCATCCCTCCTAATATGTAACCGCTCAACGACAAAAAAAGATGAATCGGATTGTCCGTATTGTGTTTTACTTAATTTCTAAGGAAGGATAAACTTCCTCGACATTAGCATTTGAAAATTTGGTCGATGTTTGTTTGGTATATCAGACGCTATTCTTCTTCACCTTTTGTTTGCATTGTTCTATGAGCACAACACATTGTTTCCTAATTTTTGTCGTACATGCATCTCTACGTTTTCAAGAAATATGTTCAAACTAATATAGTTAAGAGTTTTTTTTTTTTTTTGCAGTCAAATAATGTCTGAGTCAAGTTGCACGCATCTCAACTAATTCATCTTCTAAATAAGAAATTCACAAAGATATTTTTTATAGGATATAGTTAAAATTCAAATATGTGAGAGTGTGTTTATCCACGTATTACATGTCTGTTCATCACTAACCTAATCCCTCGAAGTTATTCGACATTATATAATTTAAGCAAAGTAATAAATCCCACTTTTTGCCCTTCATGTTACCCCCAATATAAAATATTAAATTATATTGGTCCTAATAGTGTTTTTATAATTAAACAAATAGTAAGACATTTCTTTTTCCTTTTCTTTTCTTTATATTACTAAAACTTAGCACCAAAGAAATTATCTGCATATGACCATTATCTATGTGAACAAGGGATTCAAACGTAAAAGACAATATATATTTTAAGTTTCTAATCAGCTGTTTACTTTTTCTCCTTTTTTCATCAAAAGTGCAAATTTTCAATGATTACCACTCTTAGAAATGACAATATATAGAAATATTAAAGATATGCACCCTAGCTAGTGTGAGGTAATGCCTTTTACATTTTAATTATCGGAAAGTCTTTTAAGTGAAGTTTTTTTTTTCTTTTGCCATTTTCATATAAATTATATAATGAGATAACGTTTTTTTTGTTTGCATCTTCAACTTTTTTCATAGAAGGTAAATTTTAATAATAAATTCTTTTCAAAGATGAATATTTGAAGCGTTAATTAGACTAAATTTCACAATTTTTATCTTTATTGAGAAATTTCATCGTAGTTAACCGTTGTTACGAAACTTAACACAATTTGATTTAACTATATTTTAATTACTTAATTTCAAGTTTTGAACCGACACCTAAAATAAACTAATTTTTTGAATGTACCAGGTTAATGAAAGAAAGGCATCTTTAAAATTATTTTAAAAAAATTTAATAGTAGTTGACAAGAAAATCACTTCAATAATTAGGAGTAATGATAAGTTTGGGTCAATCTGTGGACCTAATCAACCTAACATGATCTAATTGAATATTTTTGCATTGAAACAGGTAGTCGGTTGGGTAAAAATTGAATGAACTTAATATTAATCGATTTAAGTAGCGAGTGACATTTTATAACTTGATTACCTGACTCGATTACTATTTTTGTTATTAAATTTTACTTTTTTACATATTTTTTGGACATTAAAAGAATGTTGTCTATCTTTTTTACTTTAATTTTATGATAAAAAGTAATTTTTCAAGTGTGCATTTTGAAACATTATTATAGAAGAATAAAAATTATAAATTTTTTTTATTTTTTAAAAAATTTATGGATGTTAAAAAGGAAAAAAAATAAAATGTATAACCTAATGACTCGAACCAAACCAACCCAGTTTTGGTTGGTTCAGTTCGTGTTGGGTTGAATAAATTTTTTTTGTAAAATCGATCTAACCCAACCCGAACTTAAAAAATCGATTTGAATTTATTTTTACATACAACCTGACTCGACCCGATCCGTGTGTAGTTCTACCGATAATACTCTTACCACTTAGGAAAAAAAAACTTAATACTATCATTTGAAGCTAATACTTTATTATAATAAATAATTGAGAAGGATCATCTTATTTTGCGAATGTGGGACAAAGATGCTTTAGCACACGCTCATCTACAAGCCATTGTAAGAAGACAAAAGTGCCCATTATTAGACACGAACCTAAAATAATGAAGAGGACCAAAACCCAATTCCAAATCCCTATGGAACTATGGTTTATCTTTTTTACATCAACTTGGGCGGGCAAACAGTAGAATAAAATTAATTACAAACCTTATCATCTGTCTCATGCATCTTCAAGTCTTTGTAGGTTCTTTAACCTATGTATCTTGGACAAATAACAATTACTTAGCAATATGGAAGTCACCTTTGATTTCCTTTCTCTTCTACCGTACTTAACATTCTACAAACATTGTTGTGAGATTACTTTTTTTGACACAATCGCAATTAATTTTTAACTAAGAGATTTTTTTAATAAATACTTATTTTAAGATTTAATATTTGATTATTTTTTTAAAAGTGTAATTCACTTATCACTACATCCAACTCTCACTAAAAAAATTGATAATTAGAAATAAAGGAAGCATTTTCAATTTCTTAGTGTGCATTTGAATTATATTTTATAAATTTTGTTTTATTGAGAAATGAGTTTGTACTGAAGTAATTTGTGCTATCCGTACAGTGTTGATAAAAAATTTATTTTTAAATGTGTTATTACTAAAATAAAAATAGTTAGTTGTGTGTGTTTGGTTTTGATTATAATTAACTATTATTTGAGTACTTAAATTTGGAAATTAAATTACTATATCATTTAATTAATTGTATTTGGCACATTTTTACTATAAGTTAACACTAAAATATACTAGATAAAATGGCACCTCTAAAATCAATAAGATCGATGATTTTAATTTGTAGTAGTCAGCCTCTCTGACAGTCTGAGTCTCCCCCCATATTATTTTTTCGAAAATGTTTTCTAATTAATTCACAAGCAATATTATTAGGGATATGGGACATTTGGTCAAAGTAAGACTACAAGGTTTTGCAATTATAGTTGCCTCTAATTAAGAATTGCCTAGTGTCATTGTTTTGCTCAAGAAAGGGTGTGCCTATGTGTCTTTCTCACATGCCCCCCCAACATGGCTTCGCCTTATTTGATTTCCTTCTCTATTAGTTAACGTAAATGAATTAAAAAGGATATGCATGCATGGTAGCTCCAAACTTTGCAAAATTATCGAAACAAATATTACCAATAAAATATGAACGTACTTAAAAAGTAAACTTTGGTATTTGATAAAAATTAAAGAAGGAAAGACTGTGTGAACTTATCATTGACTTTATGGCTCAAACTGGTTGCACATGGGTGAGTAATGATATTCCTTGAACACCCAATTATTATATAAGCACAAAAGGTCATGTAAGTTAGACTTGGGCAATAATCAACTAGCTGATTGAATTGCCATGAAAGATCAACTCCTCACTTCAAGAATATTAGTTCAAGTGCTACCAAATCTTTTTGAGGACTATTATCTCGAATTCAAATTTTATTGAGGTCGCTTTGTCTCTATTTTAAATTACTCTTCCATTGCTAATGAAAATTGTCTCACCTGGTTGATCTTTTGCTTATGATAATTACATGACTTAAATTTGAATATTGAAGCCTTTTATTGCTAGGCCATATATAATCTTATTGTAAATCATCACTGGTATTGGTGGTTTGATATGGCTGCCTTAGAATAAAGATAGCCTCCCCTAACTTTAAACTTTTGTCTACCAACCAAAAAAAAAAAAGATTACCCTCTGAATCATAAACCTCCTTTCTTAAGTAAAATAAAAAAAAAAAAAAACTCCTTACATTTTCCATTGTAGTTATAGGCCATACACGCTCTAGATCTTCACCCATCTACTAAAATTTCTTAGAACAGAATTAATTAATGTAGTAGATTATTTTGTAACTGACTATACTATAATTTATGAAAAATAAGGATAAAAAATATATGTCATGTTTGTAACTGAAATTCATAAGTAAGGAATGGCATTCAAGGAGATCAGATATTTTCATAGTGGTATAGTAATTGCACTAAATGATCAAGTTTTCTAACTGATGACAATTATTAATTATTTGAGTGATGTAAGTTTAATTATGATTGCGTCAAATTAGTCAGTTAGAATAAAAAAAAAATAAAAAAAAATCATAACCGAACCATATACATATCCAAATAAAAGAATAGGTAGAAGGAAAAAAATTTGTCTTAGAATTTTATTTTAAGTGGCATCAAATTCTTTTGAAAAATGTTTGGTCCTGAGTTGCAATCCCATCCAAGGTGTTTTGTCAGATCAATTTTAGCTTATATATTTTCTCTTTTCTCACACCAATGTTTATACTTCACTTGTAAAATATAATAATAATGATAATAATACTAATAATAATAATAATAATTTTTTTTTTGACAATATTAAATCATAAAAGAAAATATGAGCAGGAGGTGCAGAGCATGCTGCCTAAGCATGCGGCCAAATGAAGAATGAATAGATTGAGAACATAGCACCCACATAATTACTAATGATATAAATCTAAGTAGTTTATTCTAAAAGATTTTGCCTTCTAGAGGCACTCTGAATGGGACCCGATAATCATCTAAAAGGGCATGGAGCTCCTCCCACCTGCAATGATCATTAGAATGTGCAACTGATCAATCTTCACATGAACTTTTTTTCCTTTCCTCCTTTGGACTGATCAAATCAAATTGATGAGAAAGACCTGCAGATAATAAAATAGCGATTCAATAAGTTATATTAGATTGTGTTTGAGTGCATATATATATCTATGTGATTAGTTACTCGTTCATGTACAATCCCAAGATTTTATACAAAGATCACATGCTGCAACTTTGGACTATATGGGGTTTATTCCCTAGTACTGGAGACAGTATTAAAATTTAATTAACATTCGCTAATTCAAAACAAAGCACAACTAATAATTTGTTTGGTGAACAATCATGAAATGGGGTATCTAGGAGAACATGCTTATCATGGGCCATTTGTATTTCTAATTATGCCACCCACTGATTATATAATTATCTTTTCCTCTCCTAAATTAACAATTAGTTATATATTAATTTATCATTACATTCTCATCTTCTTCCCATCATTTGAAACTCATTTCTTACACAAGAGTTCTGGTATATCCCATAACTGCTAGAATTTACATAGAATAATAATTGTTGATAAAAAATAAAATAAAATAATATATTTATGATTTGTTATGAAAAAAACTCAATATATATATTTGATAAGTATTGTGTGAATGCTTGCATCCTTTGAAGAGGCAGCGATGGATTCTGTTGCCCAATGTGCCCTTTCATTACCCCCCTTTTCTTTTTTCTAATATATAGAGAATCAGATTACTCAATTATGGCACAAACTGCAGCAGAAAAGCTTAATGTATGTAAGTGGGGATAAAGCTTGGAAGTTGGAACAGAAGAAGGCACGTGTTGACACTCATTCATAGAAGGGAGGGCATAGATGAAAAATAAGAGAATGTTAGGGTAGAAAGGAGGGTTTTTGGCGAGGTGGGTCTCCCTTATATAAACCCTGGACTCACATGTGCTGACTCCCCACGACAAAACACACATAAACACAAACCTACCAAAACGAAAGTGAAGGGAAAGAGAGCAAGAGTCACTGCTCACTACACTATACTCTTGCATGCCACCTTCACCAATTGTCCCCATCCTCTCTATCTATCTATCTATCTTCTATGTTCTTTTTACCATAGACCTTGTTGAATTCTTCATTTTTTCTCTTTCACGTACACGACAAGAACTAAACTAAGTTTAGCTGTTTCTTACGTACGTGTTTCTGTTTCATCAACCCTCATGATGATGAACCCGTTTACGTCTTCGTCTCCGTCGTCGTCCAAGGGTAAGAAGAAGAAGCAAACAACAGCGGCAACAAGCAGCGGCACCGTGACGGCGACGGCGACGGCGACGGCGACGCAAGAGCAACAGCAGCATGAAACGACGGCATCATGGGGAGGGAGGTACCTGGGCGTGAGGAGGAGGCCTTGGGGAAGGTACGCCGCGGAGATTCGAGACCCTTCCACCAAAGAGAGGCACTGGCTCGGCACCTTCGACACCGCCGAGCAAGCCGCCCTCGCCTACGACAGGGCCTCTCGCTCCATGCGCGGACCACGGGCCCGCACCAACTTCCTCTACGCCGACACCCCGCCGGGCTCCTCCGTCACCACCATCCCCTCCCCCGACCAACCAACGCAGACCCACCACCATGACGACTTCTCGCCCCTCTTCGCCCCGAACCCGCTTCCTAAAAAACCCGATCCGATCCCAAATCTCAGCCCGGGCGGGTGCCTGGGGATGGCGGGTACTGACACCTGGGCAGCAGCAGCAGCTTCATCGGGGGGCTATAGTTACGGTTATGCTGATCAGAACCAAGGTCCTGGCACGGTGGAGGGTTCCCATTTCCACCAACTGTTTAACGATGGCAGCAGCGCCACCGCGGAGCTTCCTCCGTTGCCGCCGGATATTAGGAGCTCCGCGGGTTATGATATGGGTGATGGGTTTTACGGGGACGAGTTGGGGTATTCGGATACATGCGGGTCTTGGGTCTCGTATTCGGGGTTCGACGCGGGTGTTGAGTACGTGGATAGCCCACTGTTCAGCAGCATGCCAGCTGTGTCAGATAATGTGGCCGCCCCTGACGGGTTTCATTTGGGTACCTCCTCTTACTTCTGAAGAGTTCAATTCAAGAATCAAGTCATTTCGTGGTTTTTGAGTTTTTTTGGCTTTTTTTATTTTTTGGGTATTGTGATTTTTGACATTTTGTATGTGAGTTTGGTTTGTTGCATGTAAAGAGAAATTGCTACACAGAAGGGCGAATATTGGGTGGGGGGGCCGGGGGGGTTGTGAGAAGGGCCCATTGGATCCAAGGGGAAGTGGGATTTGGGGGATCCAACCCTCCCCCACAGCATACCCTTGGTGTGCTGAGGCTAACGAAAAAAACAAACTGATAATGTGTCAGGTTTTTTTTTATGGATGAAATACACTTTATCCCTTAAAATTTTTTCTTTATCATTTGACTGAAGTGAAAACGGTGCATTTGTTCAATTAAATCAAGTAAAGATATATTTAAAACTAAATTTTATGAGAGTTATATGATAAAGGTCCAAACTTTATAGGGATTATGTAATAAAAATTCACGCCTCTTGAAGGTTGTGTAATAAAAAAAAAATTTCTTTTTGTAAAGTTAAAATCACGTTATGTGCATGTGTTGTATATTTCATTCAGTTAACAATTAAAATAATATTTTTAACTTAGCCCAAATATTAAGAGAATTAAATTACACAAAATAAATTTTAAGAAGATATACTTCAAGAGTAATGTATATATATTTTTTACTAACTTAATGCTAAAATTATAGAAAATTAATACAAATACTAAAAGAAAGGAAAAAAAAAATGAGGTGGGCTTGACTGCAGTAAGAGACGATGGGTGATGGGCTCTCTCTAACAAGTACAAGGCGGTCTAAGACCAAAAAAAAGTTCAAGATGGGCTTGGTGTGCAATTCAGAGTTCAGACTTGCTAAATGAGAGCAATGGGCGATGTGACCTCCCTTACTCGGCTTCACTCAATATTGATTCTTTATCCACAATATTCAGCCCAATCAGATCATTTGAAACTAAGGCCTGTGACCTTGGCATCAAAACACAAAAACATTTAGCACTTAAAAAATGTGTCACATCCTTAAAATTTGTAAGGAAAATGACAGATGCAAATAGAGAATACCTAGTCACTTTTTGAGTAAGGTATGCTAATATACTAAGTTTGATAAAATTATACTAACCTTTTTTAATTTTAAAAATTACAAAAGCCTCTCTAATTTTAAATTTTCATCACTTAAATATTTCTATATTTTTACTTTTTACATAGATGCCTCTTTCTTGTAACTTCTCAGTTAAAAACTTTTATACAAGTGAAAGATATACACAAAAATGAGTAATTATATCTTTGAAAAAATATCAATACAATTTCATCAAATCTCAAAGTTGAAAATTAATTTTTTTTCCTAATTTGTTTTCTCGATAGTTAAGACCTAGGAGACAACTATTTGAAAAATTTGAAAACCAATAAAACCCCATTGAAAATGAAAAAAAAACGATATTATAATTATGTTATTCGTTCATACATACATAGGGAATAAAAAAAAATTATTAGCTTATATATATATATATATATATATATATGTATATATATATATCTTTTGGTTTAGCAATAATGATATCATGTAGTGTCTCAATTAAGTACAAATCAAAATTTGTTATATTAAACAATAAAAACAAGGTAAATTCTAAAACAACGTGAAACTATTATTATTTAAGCTAATACTTCTTTTAAATATCTTTTCACACTCATATTTTGATTTAAGCTCTATTTCGATTTAAGATCCGCGTATTTTCAAGAGCTTATTTCAAACAATCTATATTTACTGGTAGAGTGTTAAAAAGTCTAACTCCGATTCTTTTAATATTCTTTGAAGTAGTGAGATATAAGTATAATAATTTCATTTTAATCATATTAGCATTCAGTCTTGAATTCATAATAAAAATTTATAATATTATGATCATTTAAGAGATTTAAATTAGTGTTTAACGTATTTTATTTAATAATATTTATAGTATTTATTAGGTTCAAATCCATTTTACTATATGTATAGATAAACTGAATTGGATTTCAAAATCAACTATATATGCTTAAATTAGATTGAAACATAATATTACAAGATCACCGGATATTGCTAGAGATGGAGTATCAAGATGTCGTCCCAGCCTCCGTTTCCAACTTTCCTAGTATCAGGGGTGAATTTTAAGAACAGTTGAATGGAAAAATTCTTATATATTTTGAGAGTAATACTTTTAAAAAAAATTTAATGATTAAAATTTAATTTTAATTTTTTTATTTAAAAATTATATATTCAATCTAATAGTTGAGTAGTTATACATGACTACATGTTACATATTTACTAAATAAGTGTATTACTCTAAGAGTATATAAGAATTTCTTAGTCGAATGAGTGTGTAAATTCGAGTTTGACCCTTCTATCAGTTCATAACAATTTTTACAAATTAAGCCTAAGGTTCCATTTGGTATAAAGTATAAGTAATAAATAGTATAGTAAAATTCATACTATCCATCTCTATAAAATGTTTAGGTAAGATATTAAATAATATAATATTAAGTCAAAATAATTTTATTTATTAATGATCATATAATAAATATTTTGATCAATTAAATTATTTTATCTTAGACAATCTTATACAATTAAGATTGAATAAAATTATTTTAACAAAATAAATTATTATCTAATATCTTACTCAAATATAAATAATATTAATTATATTATATTTTTTATTTTTTATTCAATGTACACTGAAGTTTAAATTTTCGTTTTTTTGTGAGGCCAACCTTAAATGAGGGACCTGATTCGTTTCATACAGTTTTAACATAGTCCCATAAATTTTTGAGTAAATAATTATTTTAATTTTTTAAAAATATAAATAATATTAATTTAATTTTTTTAAAAAATTTAACATAAATTTTATCTTTAAATAATAAAAAAAACATCATTTAATTTTTTAAATAAAGCTGATATTAATTTATTTTTTTAATTATTAAATATAATATAAATTTATTTTTTTATTAATTATAAAGTATTAAATTACTTCAATCTTTTAATAAAATTTTTTATTAATAATATTATCATAATTTGTAATAAAAAAATTATTTAAATATTATTTTTAAAATTAAAAAAATTAAATTTATGTTAATTTTTTTAAAAAATAAGATTGATGTCGTTTATATTTTTTAAGAATTAATATAAATGTTAAAATTATTTTCTTTTTATTCGGGTTGGCTTTTTATAAAACTAAATTTTGTGGGGTTGACGGCTGACCGGACTGGACGGTACTTTTATTATTATTTTTAAATGGATGATGTGGATGTCTCGTCCAGTTTTGAGAAAATTTTAAATGATTTGGGAGGTAAAAACTCTGAAGTGGCTGATAAGGAAGGTTCTCGATCTCTGCAGCGGGATTCTTCTGGCATGGCAGGTATGGTGTCTCAGCAATTAGGTGGTAATAGGGTTGCTTCCCCTTTTGTGACTACTACAAGGGGGAATTCGTTAGCAGATGTTAAAACAATATTGCCAATCAAGGCAATCTCTTCTTGTCACTTTAAATTTGTTGATGATGAACCACTGAAGCTGATGGAGGACTGTTGGAGCATCAGCAAGTGACTTCTAAGACTATTTCAGATGCCGTGTTGGCAAATGTTTCATCTCACCAAGAGGCTGTTCCTAGAATTGAGGGTGATCACACACTTAATGTTGGTTGATGGAAAGTCTTTGTGATTTCCTGTTCCGGTCCACTTCTTTATTATTATTATTTTTATGATGAATGTGTTGGTGTGCAATTGTCGTGGAGCTGGAGGTAAGGGGTTTCTCTGGGTTGGTCAAGGATTTGATTTTTGGTTTGAATCTCACTTTGTTATTCTGCTGGAGACTCATATCAGTGGTGCTTCAGCTAGAAGAGTTATTAGTAGATTAGATTTGGATGGCACTTTGGTGGAGGAAGCTCAGGGACATTCGGGTGGTATCTGGTGTCTTTGGAAGAAATCTAGTTGGAGGGTGGAGGTTTTAAAATCGAATTTTCAGTTGGTGCATATGAAAGTTTCTAGGAATTCAGAGCTTCCTTGGTTTCTTACTGTTGTTTATGGGAGTCCTCATCCTGGTTCTCGTCGTAATCTTTGGAGGGCACTCACTGATATTGGGAGGGATATTCGTGGTGCCTGGTGTGTGGGAGGTGACTTCAATTCCTTTCTAGATGCTGGGGAGTCTTCTGTGCCTGTTTTGTACTATCACGATTCTCAATTATTTAAGAAATGTCTTATGAACTGTGGTTTGTTTGATCTGGGTTGTTCGGGTCAAAATTTCACTTGGCAGCGTGGGAATATTAGGAGGAGATTAGACAGGTTTGTGACTAATTCTGAGTGGAGTAATAGATTTGAGGAGGTTGTAGTGCAGCATCTTCCCAAGCTTAAGTCAGACCATGTTCCTATTTTATTGAGGTTTCAGTCTCAGTTTGTTAATAGTTTTGGGAGGAAATCTTTTCGGTTCATGGCTTTGTGGTTGACACATGAAGATTTTACTAATGTGGTCAAGAGTAGTTGGTGCTCTGATACTAATCTAGTTTCGAATGTGGCAATTTTTACAAATGAAATTCAAAGGTGGAATAAGGTGGTTTTTGGAGATATCTTTAGAAGGAAGAATCGAATTCTTAATAGGCTGGAAGGTATTGCCAGGAGTTTGTCGCTTAATGGCAATCCTTTTCTTAATAAGCTTCAAGAAGAATAATGGCAGCAGTATGAAGATATTTTAATTCAAGAAGAGATTCTTTGGAAGCAAAAATCAATATGTAAATGGATTAATTTTGGAGACCGTAATGCTCATTATTTCCATACTTTAACTGTTGCTAGGAGAAGAAGAAATAGAATATCTTCCCTTAAGAATTAGAATGGTGTTTGGGTGGATGATCCAACTCTTTTAAAATCCTTAGCAGTGGATTTTTATGCAAATCTATATAGAAATGATGTTACTTTTAGAGAGTTTCCTATCCGAGGGGCTTTTCCTAATATTAGTGCTGGTCAGCTATCTAATGTCAGCAGAGGGGTGACTTTGGAGGAAGTTAAATATGCTTTTTTCTCTATGGGAGGTCTTAAGGCTCCCGGTCCAGATGGGTTGCGTGCTGTGTTTTTCCAATCTCAATGGCATATTGTGGCTCCTTCTTTGGTCAAGTGGGTTGGTGATATCCTTGCTAATCCCAGTATTATTGGGGATGTTAATAACACCTTGATTACTCTTGTTCCGAGGTGTGACAGACCTGAATCTATTACTCAATTTCGCCCAATCTCCCTTTGCAATGTAACGTACAAATTGGTAACTAAGATTGTGGCTTTACGTCTTAGGCCTCTTATGTCTAAGCTTATCAGCCCCATTCAATGTAGTTTTATTCTTGGGAGATTGAGTTCTGATAATATTCTTGTTGCACAAGAAGTGATTCATTCTATGAGAGGTAAGAAAGGCTCTACAGGCCTTATGGCTATCAAGATTGATTTAGAGAAGGCATATGATAGGTTAAAGTGGTCTTTTATTAAGGATACTCTTCAAGATATTGGGCTTCCCCAAAATATTATTCAGGTGATTTGGTGCTGTCTTTCCTCCTCTGCTATGCAACTCCTTTGGAATGGGAAAACTACTACCCAGTTTCTTCCGACTAGAGGGATTAGGCAAGGTGATCCCTTATTTCCTTATTTGTTTGTTCTTTGTGTGGAGAGGCTTTCTCATTTGATTTCCTAAGCTGTGGAGGATAAATCTTGGGAGCCTATATGTTTGTCCCACGATAATAAACATATGGCATCAAAAGTTATTTTTGCATTGATCATTATACGTCCTTAAATAGACGAAGATACACGCCAGTTTGTTACACTAACAAACAGATAAAATGCAAAAACAGACACAGATCTTATCTAGAATGCAGATAACAAATCTATCCTTATCTACAAGATGGTTACAACAATATCATCGTAATACACGGTAGGCCTGCTTTCTCACATCTTTATTTTGCTGATGATCTTGTTTTATTTGCTAAAGCTAATATGGGTCAAGTGGAGGTGATAAAATTCTAGAGGAGTTTTGCTCTAGATCAGGCTAGAAGGTTAATCAAGCTAAGTCTTGCATTTTCTTCTCTGATAATGTTCATGGATCTAGGAAAGCTGAGATCACTGAAGCTTTTGGTTTCAAGCTAACATCTGATTTGGGTAAGTATTTAGGGGTTCCTTTCCTCCATAAATGTGCCACTAAAGATACCTACCAATTTATCCTTGACAGGATTTTTAATCGTCTAGCAGGTTGGAAAGCTAAATCCCTTTCTTTGGCTGGTAGAGTCACTTTGGCTCAATCTGCCCTTGCTACCATTCCTAATTATATTATGCAGACTTCACTTTTGCCTATGGAGGTGTGTGATAGGGGGGACCGAATGTGTAAGAACTTTATTTGGGGATCTACTGAGAATGAGAAAAGGATTCATCTGCTTAATTGGAAGGAGATCTGTAAGCCCAAGGAATCAGGAGGCCTTGGGTTCAGAAATACTAGAATTCAGAACTGTGCTTATATGATGAAGTTGGCTTGGTCCCTTGTTCATCGAAGGGATGCTCTTTGGGTTAAAGTTATGAGAGTTAAGTATGGTTGTTTAGATGATGTGTTGCCTATAATGCAGAAGAAAGGGAATTGTTCAAGGGTTTGGCGGGGTATTTTGAAGGTGTGGAAGTGGTTTCATAATAATTTAATTTGGCAAATTGGCACTGGTTCTCAAATAAGCTTCTGGAATGATCACTGGATTCCTGGTGTTCAGACTCTCCGTGATTTTGCTCTGATTAATGTTGATGATATGGCTGGACTTGCTAATGTGGCTGAGTATGCTACTGATCATGGAGGTTGGAATTGGGATAAGATTGATGAAGTGCTCCCTGCAGATTTTAGTCAGCTTATATCAGTTCTCCATCCTCCTAAGACCACAGGTCCCCTTGATGGTCCAGCTTGGCTCCCTACTACTGATGGTCAATTCACAATTAAGTCTGCTTACGGTGTTCTAGCTGAGGATGTTCACCTTGGATCTAATGCTCTTTTAAGAAGATTTGGAGGCTTCAATCCCCTCACTGGTTACGCTCCTTTTTATGGCTTGCAGCCAGGGATGCTCTTCTTACCAATTCAAACAGAGTTAAAAAACAACTCACTGATTCTGATCTATGTCCGTTTTGCTCCTCCCATGACCACTTTACATGTGTTAAGAGATTGCATGAATGCTATAATGGTTTGGCTTAAGTTAATTCATCCAGATAAGGGCCATTAGTTTTTTGATTCTGACTTGCAAACTTGGATACTGCAGAATATGTCTGCAGATTTTGGGTCTCACAGCCGCCTTTGTGATTGGCCATTATTCTTTGCCACTACGGTCTCACTTCTTTGGTACCACAGGAATAGAGCTATCTTTGAGAGTGAGCCTTTTAATGTTTCTATGGTGTTTCATAGAGTCCTGTTTACAGCTGAGGAGTACTCCTTAGCCCTTCAAATGCAGCAACGAGCTTCGGCTGCTGCTACTCTCCTTCATATTTCTCCTATTAGATGGACTCCTCCTGATGTTGGTTGGGTTAAAATTAATGTTGATGGTTCGGTTGTGTTGAGACTGAATATGGCTGCTTGTGGAGGTATTTTAAGGAATGAGTATAGTTCTTTTATCTGTGCATTTTCTGCTAATTTGGGTAAAACTACTATCACTATGGCTGAACTTTGGGCAGTGTATTTTGGTTTGGATGCTGGTCTGAGGTTGGGGCTGCGGAAATTAATCATTGAAGCTGATTCTAAATGTGTCTTCAATCTAATCCAGCAAGGGTGTGCTCCTTGCCATCCTGTGGCTCCCCTTCTTTCCTCTATTTATCATATGTTGCAGCTTGATTGGGAAGTCCAAATTAAGCATGTTTACAGAGAGGCAAATGGATGTGCTGACATATTAGCTAAAAAGGGGCAATTCTTGTCATTGGGTCTGCACGTTTATAACTCTCTTCCTCATTTTTTGACTCTAGCTTTCTTGGCTGACAACAGCAGTGTGGCTGTTGATAGGCTGTTGATAGAGTAATTTCTGTTTAGCTTTCCTTCTCTTGGGCTTTTGCCCCGTTGTAAACCAAAAAAAAAAAAAAAGAAGGAGAAAATGTAAATTTTTATACAAATAAATGATCTTGACCTTCTTTAAAATTGATAAAATTACATTTTCCTTTGCTTTAATTTTCGAGTGAAAATTTTTTTAGTCTCTGAAAAAAAAATCTCATTTATTAATATAGTTATTCAAAATTAATATAATTAATTAGATTTTGATTTTACAAATTTCAAGTCACTAATAAAATTTGTTCCTCAATGCATGAAATTAATAGGAATAAATATATCAAATTAATTAATAACTTGAAGTTTGAAAAATTAAATTAATAAAATCAATATTTAAAGAGTTAAAATTGATAAAATTATATAGATAAAAAAAAGAGTTTTATTGTTAATTTTACATCAATATTTTAAAAATATGTAGGCATAAGTGTAAAATAGAAAAAGGAGTTTTTAAAAATTAAAAAAGCTATCAATATAATATTAGAAAACATCTGCACCTGAAAAAAATAATAGAGAACATGGAAATAATTTACTCAAGAACAAGCCTAATACCAGCAGCTTCATTGATTGCGGATCCGACACTACTCGCGACAGATGGTATTGTATAATTCTCTCTCTCTCAATAATTATTCATTGATGTGAAAATATGATATGGCCAAACAATAAATAAGTAAGTGCCTTAAAAAATTTAAATTTTTACTCATACCAAAAAAAAATTTAAATTTTCACGCAATTTGTATAGGGCTTAGGATTTAAAAGGCACATTTTAGCATTTTCGTTAATAAAACTAAAAAATTGTGCTTATTCCTAGTGCTTTTGGATAACTAATAGACTGATTTTTTTTGTCATAATTAATTTTTAAATAAAGTCTTATCATTATATTTATGGAAGATGAAGGAAAACTTTCCAGTTAATAATTCTTTACACATAAATTAGTTTTTTTTTAACTGAAAATACTCTTACAGAGATCCATTTAAACAATTATATTTTTATTATAAAAGATCACATTAAAAATTATAATATATATATATATATATATATATATATTATTGAGAATAATCACATTTTTAGTTATAAAAAAAACCAATTTAAAATTATCGAAAGATAATTTGACATTTAAAAATGAAATATGATTCTATCATACTATTCTCAAATTATAGCCTCTTTCTTATATTTATTAATTGCATATTCTATTAAGTTTATTTAGATTTTGATCTAGAGAAAATATGACTAAAAATGGTGCATAGTACTGTTTCATAGTAAAGCAAATGAAATTTAATAAAAATAAATAAATGAGTTCATTTTAAATATTAAGATTTAATTTTAATTTACTGTAAATATAAAATTATTACAAAAGTGATTGACTTTTTAAGTAGTTATTATTTTAATTAAATTTTTATAATAATTTTATAATATATAATTAAATGATAGTGTAAAACTTATTATACTGAAAATAGATCAAAATTAAACTTTAAATATTAATACATTTATTTCTCATTTCCATTCACGTTTTCTCAAATTATTCTATATTTCTTTTATTATTTCCATTCAATTTCCGAAAATAATTCTATTTAACCAAACATTACTTTATAATATGTATAGATAAAAAACAAAATATTAATAATGTATGCATAAAATAAAGTAATGTTCTATAATTGAATCAAATCAAACAGTGCTTAATCCTAGTTTGCAATATATAATTGGTGTAACTGTAAATGATGTGCAATGTGGAAGAACATAAAAAAAAAAAAACACCAAATGTTAGACACAGCAAAGCCAGCCCATCATGGATCAGTAGTAAATGGGACGGGATAGATTGAACCGTTTTGCTTTTGTCTAGGTCAACCAGCTTAAATTAAAAAACTTTTAAAAAATACATAAATTAATCATATTTAACCAACTAGTGTAACATTACATCAACCAATAATCAAAATAAGTTAAATAAACTCATTTTATGAAAAGAAAAAAATATAAGTATAAAATAAATATTAAATAACATAAACAACATTAAATTCATAAGCTGTTTATAACTTCATAAAATGTGATATAATTAAAAATATATATAACAAAGGTAAAAAAATGTAAGATAAACAACATTAAATTCACAAAATTTGTCACTTGACCTTAACTTTTTTTGTTTTTGAAAATTTCTTGACCCGTGGATTAAACCCGTCGTCCACCTTGTCTTAACTCGCAAGTCAAGCGTAACACGAGCTCATTTCTTAACTTAATCTGTCAAAATATATAGGTTATAGATATTAACTTAATAGAATGAATCCATTTTGACATCTCCAGACAAAACATGCACTATGAGTTAGCACACTAAATATAATCATTTACATAAATTTCAATAATCCATTTAATCCAGCACCCAGATCTTAATTAATGTGGTTGTTTTTATCTTTTAAAACTCTCAATCAAATTGATGGGACTCACACAAAGTTGTAAAAAAGGATAAAGCAAAAGGACCCCCTTTCTATTCAAACAGCATGTGATCCAAATCCGTGCAACCCATGGACTAGGAGTTATGAATGTATAGCTACTTTGTTTTGATCGTTTGTCTCGCCCCTTATAGTCTTATCTCTTTCTTTTTTTTTTTTCTTTTTTATTATAATTGAATTATTTTTATTATTTGGATATTATAATGAGCGGTCCACGCTCATTTGGAAGTGCACATCAATGCACGCGCCACGGCCTTCCTCGCGAAGGAAACGTGGGGAAGAAAGTCAGCACTACTCAATAGTGCAAGAGCGGGAGTCACCACTAGACATGGATTTATTCTATGCGTCAATAATGCTCTTCATGATATTGTTATATATAACTATTTTCAATATCATAATCATTTTTTCATTTTCCAAACGTAATTCCTTCCTTATTCTAGTGCAATTCAATCTTCCAATCTATGCTACCTGCACTTCACCTTTTACCCTTTTCTTTTTAGAAAAAAATCTTGTATAATCTTAGAGTAATTAGTAATATATTTAATAAATTAAATTTTATCGTTAAATTAATATTTTTAATTACAGCAGTGATATTTCTTACGAAGATTTGACTAGGAAAACTTTAATGAATTGAGGTGGTAGAAATTATTCCATCGTTTGCTATAAAATTTAATAAATAAATATTTAACACAAATATTTAATTTTTGTAAAATTTCTATTAATACTGTTTCGTGATAATAATAATTTCTCTTTTAATTATATGATAAAAATAATTTTTAGTCAATTTTTTGTGTTAATCAATACTAAATTTCTTTTTAAGTAATTTTAATGATGTGCTCTTTACATTGATTTAGTACATTTAAAAAAAATTAATTTTTTAAAAAATTAATTTTTTTAAATACTAATCGAAGGTATTAAATTAATCTAGTGACATATGTTTAATTTTCTGTGTTACATGATATACTTTGATTACATTAGTGTATTATTTTGAAAATAAAATAAGAATTTCTCTATTTTAATTGAGAAAATAAATTAAAATTATAGTTTTAAATAGTTAGATTTGAATCATCTAAAATATACATAAATTAATAGTGTCTTATAAAAAATTATTCTCATATTTATAGTTTATTATTTATTAAATCATTAATTATTTATTAATAATTATATACTTTGTTGATTTTTTTTTCTATAAAATACACACCATACACTGAACAAAAATCAAACATGCACTCCTTAAAATATAGCTTGCTACTTTTAAGGATATAAAAATGGTGTAAAGGTATATACAAACTAGAACTTGCTTTATATTTTAATCAAACATAGTATTTTTTAAAGGATTTAATTTGATGCACCTATTAATATTTTTTATAATATCATTTAATTATATATTGACAAATCCCTAAAAAAATTTAATTATGGCAACAATTACTTAAAAGATTAAATTTATTTTTTAAGGTAATTTTTAAAATTTTTTTTACGATGTATCCTAATGCCCTTTAAGCATGAGACTATTGCAATTGAGCATATATATATATAAGAACAATTGCTACAAAAATGGGAAAAGAATCTAACATTAATGCATTATGTAACTTGATTCCATATATTTTTGTTCACTTATTGGAATAATATTATAGATAAGCCTTACCAAAAATAAAATTATATAGATAAGCATGAAGATGTGGATGGAGAGAATGTATACCTGGATGTTGTTCTCTTCGCCGCTTCAATGATAAGATACAAAGAACTTAAATTGAAATGCCAAAAAGGTGCACTTAACTGAAAAGCAAACCAAGAAGAAAAGAAAATTGCCACAACAATAAGACAAAGCCAAAAGAAAAATAACGAGATAACAAAAAGAGTAAAAAGAAATTGTGCATTCCTTTTGTTCTGAAATTACGTAAACAATTGCTGATATACATTTTATTCACAAAAAAAGAATTTAAAAAGGGTGATGAAAAATGACGAGAAGTCTCAACAGGTATCATTTACAAATTTATTATCTGAGAGAAAGAAATATACCTTAAGCTTATCAAGGTAGGTTTTTTTTTTTTTTTTCGATTCTGCATGTACAAATCATGATTTTTTTTTTAAAAAGAGAAGTTGTGATATATTTAGCTAATACAATCGTCACTTTTGTGGTATTATAGTATTTAAACAAATCCTCATTTTTCTTCCAAAAAAACAAATCCTCATTTAATTTACTATATGTTAAATAAGTAAGAATTATAAAAATTATAAAAAAATATTTAACGTTTAAATATTTGAATTAATATTTATAAATAATAAAACCTATTTTATATTTTCATTTTTTTTTATCTTTCTCCATTTTTTGAGAAATATCTCCCTACTTATTAGCTATTACCTTATATTGTTTTACTTTATTGCACACTAAAACACCAAAAAATTGATATAATTTTATTTGTAGAAAATTAAAAAAAAATATATTACTAAAATAAAATATTGAACTTTTAGTAATGAAAAACTAAATGTTAAATTTATAATGTTTAAATATATTTTCCTTTAAATGTTAAAATTATATCAAAAGAAATTATTAAGATTAAATTTAATAAAAAAATATATTGAAGGGAATAAGTTTATTTGATAATTTAAATAATCAAATGGTTATAGTTGAATACATTGAGTAACTTTTCATGTGTTTAATGTTTTCAGCATTTTTCTCTTAATTTAAATTTAGTATTCAAAGTTCAAACAGACTCTAGCTAAGAGAGAATATATCATATTTGCATTTGCAATGAAAAAATGATTTTGAAAAATGATCAAAACTTTGGTCGTGCACTTGCGAAGTATATACATGCCTCCTAGGCTTGCCATCCCTTTTCTTTGAGAGAAACTATTATTTGCACACTTATGTTAGCATTTGAATTCTAATTGGACAGAACCATATCTTGTAGGTGCTGGGGTGATAGCCCGGAAATTTTTAAAATAGTAAAAAAAAAAAAAACCACAGTAACTTACTTTGTTCTTATAAATTTGTCTTAATTTTAAATCATGTTCTTATCATTCTTTCTTATTTTAAATTTAATTTGGTATCTATATTAATGACATGGACACAAATTGTGTCACTTAAGCACTCTTTATTAAATAGTACACAAATTCACAGAATTATAACACCTAACTAGACGAGAAAGGGATAATAATACAATTTATAACGACTTGTTTGAAAAACTTAAATACAGGACCAAATTAAAAGTATACACACACACACACAAGGAGACAATCTCTCAGGAAAATTGGAGTTCTGAGATCCATTTCTTGGCTTCATGACAACACGGTGACAATTTTTGATAACTATGCTACTCCTAATAAACAACCCCGCATAGTGTCTTGGATAAAACCCCCCTCTGGTGTGCTGAAGCTTAATGTTGATGGAAGCTCACTTGGTAACCCGGGGGGAGCTGGGTTCGGAGGCCTCCTTCGTAACTCTGAAGGTAATTGGTGCTGCGGTTTTTATGGACATGTGGGTTTTGCAGGAAACCTCCAAGCAGAGCTTCTTGGCATATTGAATGGTCTTCGTCTTGCTTACCATTTAGGTGCTCGTGATCTTATTTGTGAGTCAGATTCCTTGGAGGCTATTAGATTGCTCACCATCAATGTCTCTCCTTTTCATCATTTTGGGTGTATCATTGCTGATATCAATCTCCTGCTGCACCAGAACTAGGAGGTCAGATTTATTCACACTCTTCGTGAAGGTAACAGCTGTGCAGATTTACTGGCCAAGATGGGCACTCAGAATGATGCAGCCTGCACTATCTGGACTGAACCACCGACTGCTCTTGGTCCACTTTTACTAGCGGATGCAATGGGCATTTGTTTTTCTAGAGTGTAGTTAATTTCTCTGCTTTTGTTTTTCTTATCTTACTTTACCAAAAAAAGCTACATTCTCTTTTTCCCCTCTAGCAATCTGCAACAAGATCATGAGTTTAAATCCCCCTCATATCTCAAATGACTCTGATTACCTTGCTTGGAGTGGGTCTCACGATGGTCTTTACTCCATCAAAGATGAATATCAAGCCATTGTCTCGAGCCTCAATGATAGTCGCTCCTCTCTGTTTAAGAAAATCTGGCATTGGCCTAGTCCTCAACGCATTAGACTTTTTCTATGGTTAGTTGCTCAAGACTCCCTCCTTACAAATGATCATAGACAGAGGAGACATCTCATTAACAATTCTCTCTACCCACTTTGTGGTAATACTGCTTAAACCATCTAGCATTGTCTTAGAGATTGTTGACATACTTCGTATATTTGGTATTCACTTGTACAAAACTTTTTCAGTTTAGACATTAATGAATGGCTTATGAATAATCCTTCCAGAAATGGAGCAATTGATCCTTCTATGCATTGGAATCTCTTATTACTTTGTTTGTTCTTTGGTGCTGAAGGAATCTCTTGATTTTTGAAGACATAAAAATCTCTCTGATTATGATCTTGGCATGCAAATTCGAAGCTATGTGTCTGAATGCGAAAGTGTGTTTTTAGCATATCAAATGTTTAAACCCTTCTCTCATCCTCGCCTTTTAGTGAATATAAGATGGGGCCCTCCCCTATGGTTGGTGGAAACTAAACATAAATGGTTTCCTTGTAAGAGAATTTGGTCTCGCTGCTTGTAGAGGATTGATTCATGATTCTTTTGGTAGATTTGTAGAAACCTTCTCTCTTGCAACCTAAATTTGTGTTCTATTATCCAAGCGGAGCTATGGATTCTATGACCTTTGTATAATTCGTTCTTTATGTTTGAATTAAGTTACCATTGAGACTATTCTTAATGTGTTATGTGTCTTATCTCTACGGTTGTCACAAGATTCACCTATCCTATTCTTTTGTCCAAGTTATCCAAACATTAGCTATTGATACAGGTTGATGTATTCAGTGAAAGTATATCTTCAAAAAATATAATTCTTGTATAAACTTACTAGCAAAGCATAACTATACTCTATAGTTGGGTTTAGATATTTTTACTGATATTATTGTTGTAATTTTTGATCGTTCTATAGTTTCTTAGTTATTTGTTTTTAGATCTTTGACCCCGCTTATTAAAAAAAAATATATTTATAAAATATGGCATAAAACATTGAAGTTCCCTTGAATTTGTTCATTTTTAGGTTTTGTTTTTTAATAAACAACGAGACAAAAGCCTAGAAACTAACTAATTACAAGGCATCTGGAAAAAGGATTTTGGGTGGTGGCGCAATTATTATGCATTGAAATTGATCTTGGTCTTTCTCTTTATGAACTCCAACAGCAGTGGGCACGTGGTTCTTATGAGCCTGTGTAAGTTTTTGTGTTTTGGTTTAAGAAACTTGAAGGACAGGGAGGTAGTTTTATTTCAAAATCAGGTCATGTTACAACTTACAAGTTTCAGTTATGATCTATCAACGAGAATTTCTAATCAAATTAAAACACCTTTTGAAATAAACAGTTTAAACCTATCGATTAAGCTAACTATCGTTCATTATGAACTTGTAAGTTAAAATAATATTTTTCAGATAATCATATTTTCTTCTAAATATTTTCACTAGTTATTAAATATTTATAAATTATTGATTATATTTTATAAATTTTAAAATTTTATTATAAAAATTAATAATTAATAAATCCTTAATAATTTATATTTTGGGTACATAATCCTTAATAATTTATTAAGTGAGTTTAAAACTATTAAAAACTGATGTTAATTTGATTTTAATTAATTAAATTAATATATTTTAATTTTAAAATCAGTTATTCTGTTTAAAATTATTATAAATTAAATTAAATTAAATTATATTTTCAAACAAAAAATTTTATTTATAAATTAAATTAATTCTTAAAATTTATAATTCTACTCCTTACAAATATCATTATTTTAAAAAAACAGAATAATATTTAACTCCCAAAAGATCCAAACTAAAAATAATAATAATAAAATACTATATCCTGGCCACCACATTTTGGCGGGGTGTCATGCGCAAACAAAACATTGAATCGGGCACGCGCACAGCATCCGCGTGAGATGAACGCAGCGAGTTGGAAATAAATGAAAATTTTCCGTTGTTTTGATTCGTGATTGGTTCGGTTCAGTCTCGTTAGTGAATCAGTGACAGTGGCGTTTTGTATTTTTATTTTTATTAACTAATTAAAAAAAATTGAAGCCTGAAACGAAAGCAGTGCAGACGTGAGGGAATATCAGGTTCGGTCTCGTTTCATTTGGTGCGGCCTGTTTCTCTGCCCAACTTCACCTTCTCTCTCTCTCTCTCTCGCTCTCTCTCAATCGAAAATGGAAGAATCTGGAGTTTCGACTTCTCGGAATCCTTCGCAGGTTAGGGTTCTTCTGTTACTCTCTAATGCAATGCTTTCGATCAATCCAAACTCCGCAACCGAAACTCAAGTTCCTTCGCTCGGTTGCGCCACTCCAAGTGTGATCCACTTCTCCTTAATTTGCTTTTCTTTTTTGCTGGTTTCAAATCGATTCAAACTATCAATTTTGCTGCATAAGCATGTTTTGTCCGAGTATCGAATCTTTTGTTTATATCCCTGCCCGTGTTCCTGTTTCTTGTCAACGCCTTCAACGCTGTTTTGCATCTTCCGTGATGCGCCGGTGTATTTCGAGTGTTTTGATGTAGGTTACTGGAGATATTTGTGAACTATGATATCCAAATTAACTTGAACAATGCGTTGAACTGTTTAGTTCATCTAATTTTAAGTGTGTGTTGATTTCCATGTGATAACATATTAAGTTCGAATTTCTTTCTTTTTTTTAATTTTTTGTTTGAATTTTATTTTTTAAAATTTTTATTGAATGATGTGATCCGTTGTTTTTACTGAATTACTTTCTTCTATATTTGATCCTGACATGCAATATTTTCCCACTGTTTCCTTTTTCCAAGTTTTCCATTCATTTGAATCATGAAAATTCAACGGTTTGCTTTTTGTTTGGTGCTTTTCAGTTGTCATGGGTAAACCTCTCTAGGAATCTATTATTAGCATATCAAAGCTTTGGTGTAGTGTATGGAGATCTGAGCACATCGCCTCTCTATGTTTATACAAGCACATTTGAAGGAAAATTGCAGAATCACCATGATGAAGAAACTATATTTGGTGCTTTTTCTTTGATTTTCTGGACCCTTACATTACTACCCTTGCTTAAGTACGTATTCATCCTTTTGAGTGCTGATGACAACGGTGAAGGTATTCGGATGACCTTTTTTTTTTCTGTAAAATTCTTTTCTAGTAGAAGGGTTATTCACTGTATGCTCTGATTATGTTACAACTGTCGTCAGGTGGGACATTTGCTCTTTATTCGCTGCTCTGCAGGCATGCCAAGTTTAATTTACTCCCCAACCAACAAGCAGCTGATGAGGAGTTGTCATCCTACAAATATGGTCCCTCATCACAGGCTGTAGCCTCTTCTCCACTGAAGAGGTTTCTGGAGAAGCATAAAAGGTTAAGAAAAGCCCTACTTGTTGTGGTATTGTTTGGTGCTTGCATGGTCATAGGTGATGGTGTGCTTACTCCAGCAATTTCAGGTAAGGTACCCATGTAATTGAAATGTGGGAGTGGCTGGTACTTCTTTGTATGTCATTTCCCTGGGGTTCAATGCAAATATAATTTTGTGTAAATTGTCCCCTCCCCCATTTTTCTTTGGTGAAAGAATTAGAAGCTATCTAGTAAAATTGATTTTAGAAAATTTCACACATGTTCTAATGCTCATAGAATGCCTTTAGTATATCAGTGCACAACTGCTTTAATTTGTTTATGTTAGAATATATTTAGAATATCTTTGGAAGATCTTTAGAATATATTGTGAAATCAATTAGTGCACTAATTGATGAAGCAATTTTAGGAGTCGTATCATAATTTTATTATATTTCCTGATTTATTTCCTTATTTGATTTGGGTTACTAGAATATAAATAGAGGTTTAATGCTTTGTCTTTTGTATCACATCAAACACATCTATCACATACTATTGATTAATCTTCATTATACTTTCTTCCTTTTCCTTATCTAAATCCTATAATTTCAACAGTTTATTATTGTTATACTGTAGTAATAACATTAAATGGTTATCTTTTTACATGAAGATTGTATTGCTTCTAATAAGAAATTAACTATTACCCCGATCCTTACCCTGCAGTTTTAGCATCAGTATCAGGACTACAAGTTACCGAACAAAAATTAACTAATGGTGAGTCAATTCTCATTTGTTATCATTTTTTTTAAGATATTGCAGTTCTTATCATTGCTTGTCCAATGCTAAGCGCATAAATATTGTATAACCATAGAAATTCCATGTTGTTTGCAGGTGAACTTGTTCTGCTTGCCTGTGTCATATTGGTTGGCCTGTTTGCTCTCCAACATTTTGGCACACACAAAGTAGCATTTATCTTTGCACCAATTGTAATCATCTGGCTTGTATCGATTTTTTCTGTTGGGCTGTATAATACAATATATTGGAATCCGAAAATAGTTTGTGCTTTATCTCCGCACTATATCATCAAGTTCTTTATCAAGACTGGTAAAGAAGGTTGGATTTCTCTTGGAGGGATACTTCTCTGTATCACTGGTATGTTAGTTTTAGACCTACATAACAGTTATCTGGTGTGCATTATTAGTTTATTGGGATCTTATGCAGGATGTTCCATAATTCCGTTTCTACTTTATAAATTTAATTGAGCTTTGACTCACTAGAAGCTGAGATTTTAAGAACTTAGATGCTAGAGTTCACTAACTGCTGAATTTTTTTTCTCACCAGGAACTGAAGCTATGTTTGCGGATCTTGGTCATTTCACTGCTTTTTCGATAAGGGTGAGCTTTAGCTTGGCTGAAAATTTTATGCATCGAATTGATCTTTGTTTTAGAAACTATTATTATTATTATTATTATGTTTTTTTCTTGGAAAGTAAGAATAGTACTGACTGTACATCTACTGCACTGGTGATTATCATGCATTGCTTGGTGTACAAGTGAGAGGTTTCTTAACATTCTTCTTCCTTGTGCAGCTTGCTTTTGCATTTGTTATATACCCTTGTTTGGTTGTACAGTACATGGGCCAAGCTGCTTTCTTGTCTAAAAACCTTGGGTCTATTCATAACAGTTTTTATGACTCAATACCTGGTTAGTTCATTCAACTCTCTGACTCAACTCTCTGATGCCAGAGTTTTGTATATTAATGCAATTTGTTAAATTTTTTGCTTGTCCTGCAGGATCAGTATTCTGGCCTGTCTTTGTTATTGCCACCCTTGCAGCTATTGTTGGGAGTCAAGCTGTTATAACTGCCACTTTCTCCATCATTAAGCAGTGTCATGCACTTGGTTGCTTTCCACGAGTCAAAGTTGTACACACCCTCTAAACATATATATGGACAGATCTACATCCCAGAAATAAACTGGATACTTATGATCCTGACTCTTGCTGTAACCATTGGATTTCAGGACACGACCTTAATTGGAAATGCGTATGGTAATTCATTCCTTTATGAAACAGTTTCTCTCTCTCTGTCTCCCCCCCCCCCCCACAGAAATAAGGTAATTTTCATGTTGCTTTGTTCCTCCTTTAATGGCAAGTCGTGTTCAGTGATTGGCAGCATTGTGATGTTGCACTCTGGAGGCAATTTGGTGTTCACTTGCTTGTGTGCACTTACTCCCTCCAATTATGTAATTGGATTGATAGTTCAAATTGGTCAAAGTCCAAAATAGATGCTTCAAGTGCACAGTCATTAGCTTGTGGATATGAAAGTAATGACAGGAGAAAAAAGAAAACTTAGGGTTCATATGTAGAATATCTTAATGGCATGAATCATACTGTACTATCAAGTACACAAAAAGATATTATCCCCAGCCCTTAATAGTTAATATTCATGCCTTCTTGTTTGATCCTGTATTGCAGTTGGTGCTTGTGCTAGTGTGCATGGTAAATTCAACTTATAATCTGATTTTTCCTGCTATTATTTTTTTTGATGAAATGGCAGTTTGGATGTTAGTTTTGCATTGATATGCTCACAAACTTACAAGTGCTCATGCTTCCAATCTGATTGTTTTGCCCCATTTAGACCACAGATAATGAACATGTATTGAGTCTTAAAAAATAATAATAACAATAATAATAGTATTGAGGCTGGTAAAGTTGCCTGTGGCTGTTGATTTTTGAGTGTTTTAATAAAGGCAGCAAAGAGTGGGTTTCTTTGAATTGCATGAGAACTGCACTGTGTTTTATTTATCTCACTGAAGTCAATTCTTTTTGGGTATTTTGTTTACAGGACTTGCTTGTATGACGGTTGTGTTTGTGACTACATTTCTGATGGCACTAGTTGTGATCTTTGTCTGGCAGAAAAGCATCTTAATTGCTATAATATTCCTTTTATTCTTTTGGGTGATAGAGGGTGTATATCTATCAGCGGCAATCATTAAAGTGCCTCAGGGAGGATGGGTTCCTCTTGTCTTATCCTTCATCTTCATGATTGTTATGTATGTGTGGCATTATGGTACTCGTAGGAAGTACAGCTATGATCTGCACAACAAAGTTTCATTGAAATGGTTACTGGGTTTGGGCCCTAGCCTTGGCATTGTCCGTGTCCCAGGGATAGGTCTTATCTACTCGGAACTGGCAACAGGAATACCTGCAATATTTTCCCACTTTGTAACAAATCTTCCTGCATTTCACAAGGTGTTGGTTTTTGTTTGTGTAAAATCAGTACCTGTTCCATATGTCTCACCAGAAGAACGATTCCTTATTGGGCGAGTTTGCCCCCGACCATATCGTATGTATAGGTGCATTGTTAGATACGGGTACAAGGACATTCAAAGGGATGATGGAGACTTTGAGAACCATCTCATACAGAGTATAGCAGAGTTTATCCAGATGGAAGCAGTGGAACCACAATTCTCAAGTTCTGAAGCTTCATCACTTGATGGGAGGATGGCTGTTATAAGTACTAGAACCTTAGAATCAACTTCAAGCTTAATAGTGTCTGAGCATGAGGATGTTGGCGAGGACAACTCCATCCCCAGCAGCAGATCTGCAACCCTGCGAAATTTCCAATCAGTTTATGATGATGAAAGTCCACAAGTTAGAAGGCGTCGAGTGAGATTTCAGCTACCTAACAATCCTGGTATGGATCCTGCTGTTAGGGAAGAGCTTTTAGATTTGATTCAAGCTAAGGGTGCTGGGGTTGCATATATAATGGGGCACTCGTATGTGAAGGCAAGGAAATCTTCCTCATTCTTGAAAAAGCTCGTGATTGATATTGGGTACTCATTTTTGCGTAAGAATTGCAGGGGTCCAGCTGTGGCTCTGAACATTCCTCACATCAGCCTTATCGAAGTTGGAATGATATATTATGTCTAGTTCTTGGTAAAATTTTACAACTTAATCCTGGTTGTATAGGTTCTATCCTCCTAGTTATAAATGAATAGAGGTAGTTATTGCTTCACCCATGGGAAAATGAGCTTGGTGGGGGGGGCTCTGTGGTTATGTTTATCTTTGCTTCTGCTGCTCTCCAATGTGTAAATTACATGTTAAGTTGCAATAACTTCATATCAGAGGATTGTTTAGGTATCAGAATATTTTCCTTTTTGTTTCCTCTTGATTTTTTCGTTTTCTTCTTCTGGGTGTACATCCAATGGCTGGTTCTGTTTCTTTCACCCACATAAATCTCGGTCTCTTAACTTTTGTATCTTGTTTTTTGGTTTTTTTAGAGAGTGTGGTGTATCTTTAAAAACAAGGGTACAAAATTTAGGGATGTTAATGAAAATTTTATGAATTTTTAACCCTCAATTTAAGAGATACCAAACCAACTTTTAAGGTTATTAAAGAGAATAAAAAGGCAGCTTTTAATTTCCACATTTTGTTCTAAAAATTTTAAAAATATAGGGTGAAGTTATATTTTTTGGTGTAAAGCAGAAGTATTCCTATAGGGTTTGGTTCATTTGAATTCATCTAATAGGCTTAATCACCTTTAGTCGAAAGTAATCATGGTATGATCTTTTTCATAAAATAAGATTTTCATGAATCGAATTGTAATTTTAATGCTTGAGTACGTAATTTATTTTTATTATGTTAACATTCCGTAAGTTATATATGGTGGAGTTATTAACACTCTAATTGTTTATTTACTTATTTATTTATTTATAATTTTAATTACCTAAAATACTTCTAATAACTACTCTCATTTCTTAACTAAACTTTTTGTTTTTTATTTACATTTTTAATTGTTAATTTATACCTTTAATCTAATATTTATTTTTCAAATAATAAATTTTAAATAAAACATAAAACAAAAATTTATAAATTTTTAATTAACTATTGTATTTAGTTTCAAAGTGTCATCGTTAATTACATCAATTAAATATGACTTTATATTGTTCTCCAAATTAAACATTTATTTTTACTTTAGAGTAAATTATTCTAATATCATTTCTATTTATATATTTTTTCACATACCTTTATTTATTTTTAAAATCTACGCATACTCTTTAAGTATTTTAAAAAATTTACACATATTTTTTTTAAGTATTTATACAAATTTGTTTATATATTTTAAAAATATGTTATACATATTTTTCTTGAAAAAAAAATTTACGTAAGTTTTAAAAATAAATGATTTTTTATTAAAAAAAAAGATAAATTAAAAGAATGGCAGAGTAATTTACACTTTATTTTAAATTGTTGTCGTAAATTTTGCATACTATATGTAAACATTATGTTATCGTAAATACGACTTCATCGTAAAGGTTGCGACATGACGCACCAAAACCCCAGTTAGGTCCATTGAGCCCTAGGCAACGATACGCAAATATCTGAATACTGAATTTGAGCTGCTGAGATATCCTCCCCAGGCTTCTATCTCAACCCCACAAAATAATGGCTATTAAATTTGATGATATTCTTCTTCATATAAAAAGAAAAAAAAAAAGAAAAAAGAAATTGATGATATTGCTTCCTTGTTGGGCAAAACCCCTCCAAAACCTCCATTTTCAACTCCTCCATTATCCTCCCTCCTCTATACCCACCACTAGCTTCAGGTTGGAGCAAGCGCTACTCCCCAAGATTCAAACTTCCAAATGGCCCAGTTTCTGTTCTCCAGAGTTTTCCTCTCTTTCTTCTGAATCCACACTCTGCCTTTCGTTTATTATCTTCTTCAATGGCTTCTCTCCTCCCAAAGCCAGACATTTCCACGCCTCTCATTTCCAAGCTCAGCTCTTCCCCCAGAACTTGGAGGCTCCTCATCGTCAGGTACCCTTTGCAGTTCAAAACCCACCACAGAAGAGTGGTTTTGGTCAGCAATGCCGTCTACACCCAAGGCCTTTCTGTCCCCTCACCCAACAAAATGGGGAACAGAACCGAGAAAATTGAGCTCGAGAATGACCCCATCTCGTTGCTCAACGAGAGGATTCGCCGCGATTACAACAAGCGAGAGGTTTCCAGGACGGTGATGGACTCGGAGGAGGCTGACAAGTACATACAAATGGTGAAGGAGCAGCAGCAGATAGGGTTGCGGAAGTTGAAGGGAGACAGGGAGAGCAAAGAAGGTGGCTTTAGCTACAAGGTAGACCCTTATACACTTCGTTCTGGGGACTACGTTGTGCATAAGAAAGTGGGTATTGGGCGATTTGTTGGGATCAAGTTCGACGTTCCAAAGAACTCTGCAGAGCCCACTGAGTATGTTTTCATAGAGTATGCAGATGGGATGGCGAAGCTTCCTGTTAAACAGGCCTCTCGTATGCTCTATAGATATAGTCTGTAAGTTTCCTGCACCCCCTCGTACCTTTCTCATTTGTTGAATGTAGTAGATGATGTTTTTGCATTATTCTATATGAAACAAGAAATAGGCTTGAAATGGAGTGAGCAACAAAAGCAATGCTTTACTGAATGATTGTGTTAATTAAATGTGGTACCTTTACAGTCCAAATGAAAACAAAAGGCCTCGGACATTGAGCAAATTGAATGATACTAGTGTGTGGGAGAGAAGAAAGATTAAAGGGAAGGTCGTGATACAGAAGATGGTTGTTGACTTGATGGAACTCTATCTGCATAGGCTCAAACAAAGAAGGCCTCCTTATCCAAAGAGTCCTGCCATGGCTGAATTTGAAGCTCAATTTCCTTATGTACCCACACCAGATCAGAAACAGGTGACATCATGATAAATGCTGTGTGTTTTGAAGGATGGAGATTTATTACTTATGCTTTTATATTCTAACTTTACTTTTGTGATCTAATTTAATACCTCGTCTTGGTGTTCACAGATCAAATATCATGTATTACATTTTTCGGTTTTAATTTTACGTGGTTACAATAAGCTTATTGAGTTATTTCATCTCTTCCAATATACATACCTTGCAGGCTTTCATTGATGTTGAGAGGGATTTGACAGAGCGAGAAACTCCAATGGACAGATTAATTTGTGGAGATGTTGGTTTTGGTAAAACCGAGGTTGCACTACGTGCTATCTTCTGTGTAGTCTCAGCTGAAAAGCAAGCAATGATTCTGGCACCAACAATAGTTCTAGCAAAACAACATTTTGATGTTGTTTCAGAGCGCTTTTCTGCATATCCTGATATTAAAGTTGGACTTCTAAGCAGGTTTCAGGTATGACTGAGTGTATTTCCTTTTTAGTGATAGTTAAGCTCGTCAAAAGATTAGTGTTACACAGTATAAAGAAAGAAGAGATTTCAGTAATCTAACTTCTTTGGTAGTCAAATAACACTGTGATTTCATCAAGTTGAATATGTTCCTGACTTCTCTTCCTGACTTCTCTCTCTGATGATAATTCACTTGAATCTGCTTCAGAACATTTCTTGAACTATCCCATAAATATAATCATGGTCTGAACTGAATACATACCAGTTTCTGGTTAAGAGTTGTAACATTTCATAGCACTAACAACACATTTGCCATTTATTGGAGGAACATGATAGCCTTTTAGTATCTATGTTGTGTGAACCTATCTAAAGCATTGGTTGAAATTTTTGACATTAGTTACTTAGAGTTCTACTTCTACCTTATTGCATATGCATGCTATTGGTTACCATGACTTTGATGTTTTAATATTAGAATGATTAGTTTTACTGCTTGTGCGTGGACTAATATATTTAAATTTAGTTAGTCATATATGATTTACACCTCGAATTCTAATTGCCATTTTGATGTCCTTTTCTATATTCTGGTTGTATTTTATAGACTATTTTAGGTAGGTGTTATGGTTATTGTCTTAGTATTCTTAGATATATGATATGCGGCACTTTAGTTTGCTTGCTGGATCTATATTGTTTCTCGCCTACGTCAGTTTTATGTGAATGGTTCTTCTTATAGGTTTCTTTCCGCTGGTTTGGCAAATGCATTTAAAGAAAGTTGTCTACAATTGTTATCCCGTCCTTAATCTTTTTGAAGATCTGAAACTTTTTCTATGATTTCCAGTTGTAGAAGCAACATCTAATTATTCTATGGTAGTTCAGCATGTATTACAGTACTGCCCTTATTTTCCATTCAGTGCGCATTAAATTGAGTAGTGCATAATATTATGATCTTTTGAGTTTCTGACTCTAAAAAATATATCTTGCTCCCTCTTTTTAATGAATGTCTAGCTTTTCTAGTAAAGTGGTAGCATAAGGACATTATAGGAACTTGGAATTTGACAAATTATCAAGGTCAAACAAATATGAGCTGCATCTTGGGCAATTTTGATCTTCTAGGTGGATATTTATGAATTTGTAACTTTTTTTTTTTTTATCAGTTTTAGACTATTTGACTTATCACAACTTGCAGACCAGAGCAGAGAAAGAAGAGCACCTGGACATGATTAAAAATGGTGGCCTGGATATTATTGTGGGGACTCACTCACTTCTCGGAAACCGTGTTGCATATAACAATCTTGGCCTGCTTGTGGTTGATGAGGAACAGGTTTACCAATTATCTGCAATAAATATTTTCTTTCTTGTGACTATGCCTCTTTTTTTTTTTTCCCCCCTCCCTGCTAACCAAAATTTTCTTGCATCACAGAGGTTTGGTGTCAAACAGAAGGAGAAGATTGCTTCTTTTAAAACCTCTGTGGATGTACTTACTCTCTCTGCAACCCCTATACCGCGAACTCTTTATTTAGCATTGACAGGGTTTCGCGATGCTAGGTAACAAACTTTCCCAAATTATAAAGGAAAATGTATTGTCTTTGGTTATCCTGGTCCTGATATTAAATAAAAGTCTTACTTATATATCTGTGTTGCAGTTTCTTATTGAAAGAAAATGATATCGTTAAATCATTTGGTTGACAAACTAGGATGAGTGTACTTCACTTTTTTTTTCTCCCTCGCTTACGTAGGCAGTGCTGTGCATATTCTGTAAATGTGTGTGTTAGAGATAGATAGATATAGAGTACTTAATTAAATTATGTTATAATTGATCTTGCAGAATATATGAATTACAGTTCAGTAGCATAGATTAACTTGCTTTACTAGAATGTGTACGTTAAGTTGGGGTTTGACTCTTCGAGCTGTCTTTGCACGATGAGGGGACCAAGTAAAAAACACGAGGGAGCTTAATCACAATAAATATTGGAAATGATGTGAATGAAACAGCATAATATCTGTTGTATGTCGAGTTATTTGCCCCCCTGAAATTCTGTATGACAAGACATACATAATTTTAATAATAATGAGTGGTGAGGGATAATATATGGAGTCAGAGGCAGAACTATGTTAGTGGACAAGGGAGCTGGTTCATCAATTCCCCACAATATTGAGAAACAATTCTAAATCTTCTCTTAGAAAGACCATAAACAATTTTGTTTTGACCCTCTTAGTCTTCTGAATCTAGTTTTGCCTAGCATGGAGTTTGATGTGTGCTTTAGATGGGCACTTCATCTTTTGCTTGGTTGGCTCTTTGTATTAAACTTAGGGCTAATCAAAGATTCCTTAAGATCAACTAATCTCTGAGCCTAAGTATAATACTGTTGTAATTTCTTTCCTTAATTTCTATTGCAGTTTAATTTCAACTCCACCTCCAGAAAGAGTTCCTATCAAGACTCACCTTTCTTCATTCAGCAAGGACAAAGTAATATCAGCCATCAAGTATGAGCTGGACCGTGGTGGTCAAGTTTTTTATGTTCTGCCACGTATTAAAGGTGATTCTCAACTAATAATTTCTGTACATACATCTCCATGTGTATGCTGATGTGTTATCTAAGTCTGCTATGAGACCTATAGTTACCCTATCTAATGTCATTTACATTTACTTGGAAGTAAAATATGTTGTTTGTGTGATATGCCCTGTTGTCGTTGTTGCTGTTTATTTTTAAGTGTTTCTATGGATGAAATTTTCATTTATCCATAAAAAAAAAAATTGATTACAAACAGCCCAGACTGATCAGATACACCAAAATGAGGCAAAAAGAAAAAAGGAAGAAAGACTGAAGTTACTATTGGACTTTTGAGCAAGTATTAACATAATTGATTATGAAGTTAAAATGCTGTGCAGTGAGCTTCATTTCCCTATAACCTTCATCCTACAGCAACTTCTCTTTAGTTTAAAACCTGGATGCAAATATTCTGTTATTTCTTTGTATCTACAGTTGTTCCAAAAAAATATCTGTAATAACAGCGTTGAAGAATAAGTGAAAAAAAAAATGTTTAACATGAAGCAAAGCTGCCTTAATGAATCATTTAGATTTCAGCTGCTGGATATTTCCAAATCCTTCCAGTAAAGCTCATTCTTAATATATATGGTTTCTACCTTTTGTTTGCTCTGTGTATCACAACAGGGAAAGGCTGATGGTTATAATACCTGGTCTCACAATGTTTTAATAATCATTTTATGGACATGAAGTGTTAGACTCATCAGTTTTCTTGTAAAATGCGGTAACCTTCATAGATATAAATTAAATATCAAGGAGATAATCTGTCCAGCTGAAGGCAAGTGCTGTTATCATTTCTTTAATAGTACCCACATTTGACAGAGAGCTATTCGCAGCATCTTTTATCGTTCTACTCCCATAGAGAGAAGTAAAGGGACTGCAGGCTGCCAATAATTAGGCCCCAAAAGGTATTCATTGGCTCCCTTGCATTATGCTTGCTAATGGATTGAGCACCATGCCTCAATTCCAAAAGCTTGCTTCAGCTCCAATCCAAATACAACATTGAAGAAGATATGTCTCCCATAAACTTCTTCCTTTACGATGTTCATTATCCAGGCTACCCAAATTGACCAGGACAGAGCTCGGTGGGCTCAAATAAGCTTCAATGCAGAACCTTTATTACAACAAACTATTTTCTTTTAACACTAGTGGCAGTGCTTCTTCCTTCTTAGGATCACATATTTCGGCAACAAGACATTCCATCTTATTTAGCACCATGGATTATAGCCTTCTTTAGTAAAGAACCGAACTTTTATAAGTTCAGTAATCAGTAACCATGTTGAACTCCATGAAGAACAGAATACATGAGCAGCACTGAAAATTTCCTCAAGCATAGATAGCCTTATAACATCTGGTATTAAATTCGCCAAAGACAATAGGATCCCAAATGTGTTCAATGGAAACTTAACTTTTTTAAAACTCATATCATTTTATACATATCCTTAAAATTATCTGAGATGATTGCTAGAAACAAATCACTTCTTTTTGTATTAGCCTTAAGCCCAGATATTTTGGTAGAACCTTGTTGACAATTTTAGTGGTTGTAATGTCAGTGGCATCAGAAGTCAAAGTATTGTTAGTCAAGCAGAGGCGCATCACCATCGGACTATTGAAAGAATTTGGTTGATGTGTGAATTCCCTCGAGGGTCCGTTTGCATGACAGAATTGGAATTACATTTCAGAATTTTAATTCAATTCCTATTATGTCAGAATTGGAATTGACTAAGAATCTTAAATATTATGTTTGGGACAAATAAAGAATTGATACATAGAATTGTAATTCTATTTGAATAATTGATCAGAATTTATAAAAATGTAATGAATATTTAAATTAATAAATAATACAATTCTATTGTTTGTCAAACTATGTTGGCGGCAAGCCGGTGGTGATTTTTGTAGCATGCCGGTGGTGGGCTGATGGCAGCTGTCGGAGCACACACGACGACAGAGGAGGTTGTTGGAGAATGCTGGCGGCAGCAGTTGTTGGAGAATGCCAGCTAAGGCGGTTGTCTGAGAATGCTGACAGCTGCAATTATTGGAACACACACGCTCATCGGCGGATGACGGAGTATGTTGTAGGCAGTAGTTGCTGAAGTACTCTGGCGGAGATGGTTGTCAAAGTACTCTTAGGAGAACGCCAGTGGGGGCGGTTGCTAGAGTATGGCGCTGGCAGAGGCAACGAAGAATGAAATATGAAACATTGTTTTAATTCTTGCCTTTTCATATTCTAAAAAAGGTTTCGGTGCTTGGTATTGTAATTTCTAGGGTTTGAGCTAAGAAATGGAAATAGTGTAAGCTTGTCATTTTTCAATTCCATGGAATTGGTACTCATAATTGGAATTCCAAATCTAATGTACGCACCAAACATGATAATTAGAATTAACAGGTCCAATTCCAATTCCAAGGCCAAATTCCAAGCCCAATTCCGTCAGCCAAACAAGGCCTAAAACAGCTTCCCTTGTAGCCAATTGGTTTTCCATTAAAGGATTATGAAAATTTTGGGGTAGTAATACTAATACTTATTCAATTCATGGAAGTTTTCAGAACAGCCAGTGCCTCAATATAGAGTATCTTAAGGCTTTATTATATTAACTCTGATATAACACCTAATTTATTTAGCAGCTCTTTTGAGAGTTCTGTACTTATTCATGGGATAACCTATGCTGATTATTCATGGGATAACCTATGCTGATTGTTGCTTCTTAGTAATGCCAGGCCAGCAAACCTGCAAATTCATTTCCTGATAATTCTGCTGGTATATGTAAATAATGTAAGGAAACTGATCTAAAGTCAGAAAGTCCCCCATTAGCATGAATAAGTTTTGTGCAGACTTAGGTTAAAGGGTAGTTTATTATGCATATACTACAATTAGTGAATTTATTTTCATGAGATCAAAGAAAGATATGCTCCAATTGAAAGCAGAATTTTTCTATGAGATTCTTAATACTTTACAGTCCGTCACAGACCTAAAAAGAGATTATACAACATGTTGGTGCTGTCTATGCATATTTGCTTATTTGCCTGTATTTCAGTATTTTAATTCTGGTTTCTCAACCATGCTTGTGTTACAGGACTTGAAGAAGTAATGGAGTTTCTTGAAGAGTCATTCCCAGATGTGGAAATAGCCATTGCCCATGGGAAGGTAGTTACTACTTTTATGAATCTAGTGTTGTACCTGTATATCACATGAGCTAGTAGGACTGACAAGCAGATCCCCAAATAGAATTTTTAAGTTAAACATCTATAAAGTAATGAGCAGATTTTTTCTCTTTCTTCCTCTCCTGTTCTAAAAAATGCATCTCCTGAAAAATGACAGTTTACCAATCTTTACTAGTCATTTCAGCAGAACTCTAGAAAGTCTAAAGAATTTTTCAGGCTTTGATGTCTGAAATCTTGAGGAGAGATAATCTGAAGCATGCTAGTTTTGGCTGAATGTCTTTAGCCCATGATTGAGTGTATGGGGAATAAGTAATTAAAAATGACATAGTTATTTTGCATTTTAATATCAATTTTGCATAGAGGTCTTTGTATTCCCTGCTGTTTCCCGGACTTGTTATGACCTATAATCACTTCTGTGCTTTACATTCTCATACTGACTAAATTTACATTTCTATGATGACTCTGAAGATATTTCTTCTGTCATTAACTTTATTGAATCAAGTAATGGGTTTGTTTGTTGCACCCAAGACAGATTGAAAACAAGCCACCTTCAAACTTGTAGTCATGATTTTTTTCAATGTCTTTGATATTAATCTATACTTTGTGTGACAATTTTTTACTCTCAGGAAGTTGCTATAAAATCATCTAATTATGGAAATTGAAATGCATAATTGCCCCAGTCAGCCCTTATTGGAAGAACCAATATTCTGGTGTTTGCTTACACATTTTGTATTTGTCGGGTTGTCATTCTATTAACAGGTATAAGCATCTTAGTGCTTGATGTGTCATCATCTAAGCTGGATGCTGGCTGGCTGCTTTGTCAAGAACTTTTCATCAAGTGCAATTTCAGCCAATCCTTGCTTCATAAAATTATATCTGCTTCACTTACAGAAGTTCACTTGCTTCTTCCTTGTATATAATGCAACATGATAGTGCTCCTGCAAATCCAATGGCGTGGCACACACACTACCACTCCCATGATAAATGCCTCCTGGATCTTTTGAGGGCTCTCATGCATCATATACATAGTTGACAAAGTTATTCCTAATCCTTGATTGTTTGGATTTACCTGTTCCAGAATTTGATTGTCTTGTATTGAAAGTGTATATATGCATCATATACATATTCAATTGACAAAGAATGATATTTTGACTTTAATTGTGTAAATATGACTCTATGTTTCTGGTGTAGCAATACTCAAAGCAATTAGAGGAAACAATGGAGAAATTTGCTCAAGGCGAAATAAAAATCCTTATCTGCACAAATATAGTAGAAAGTGGCCTCGATATTCAAAATGCAAACACCATCATCATTCGGGATGTTCAACAATTTGGCCTTGCACAGTTATACCAGGTTTTGTTCTTCCTAATTTCATCCTATTAAGTGTTCTATTTAGATGTTGTCACATGTCCTGTCTTTTCTGTTGTTGACTTCAAACATCATTTTGTTGTTATATTTGTACTGAATTGCATTGCACTTTCTCAGTCCATGAGGCCTGAGCTGACACTTTCCTGCCAGTAGTATTATCAAGCAGTTTTGTTTTCATATTTTGAATCCTTTGCTCGAGTAATTGTTGTTTCATCTAACTATAAACAAAATATTGATGCAAACCAGCATACTTTGAATATCAACTGTGGAAGAAATTGACTGTGAAAGATCCCTTTGTGGGCTGTATGTTGGTGGAGGTTATATGGATCACTCTTGAACTGCATTTGCCAACATTCACATCCAAGCAGTACATTATTAGCAATTCTGTTTAAGATATTGGGATTATTGGCCCATGAATTACTGGTGATACATCTCTCACTATTTCTTCCGTAAAAAAATTTGTCTGGCTTGTCACTGCTTCCTTTAGAACTGGAGTCTGCCTAATAAGTAATAATTGATATAAGGCATGTTTGGTTTGGTGTTTGTGCAGCCCAAACCTCAGTTTAGAGGGTGTGAACCATGGTTTTGGTCTTAAACATGTTTGGCAAAATTCTAGTTGGGATGTATTTCAACATGATTTTGGTCCCAAACCATGGTTTGAGTAGAAGTGAAAAAAAAAGTTGCTTTCTCGTTGGGTTTCAAACCATGGTTTGCAAACTATTATCCAAACACACCAAATAGTACATGCCTCCGACCAACCTCCCTTGTGCACCAACCAAAGAAAGTCTAGTTTGGAAGCCCCAAGGCTGAGGTATAGGTGGCATATGTGGAAGAATAATTGATATCCTCAGCATACAAAATATGATGCAGCTTTTAGCAATAAATGAATCTTTACAAATTTGTTATCCAAGAATTAAAAAGATAAAAGAATCTGTATGCATTTTTTAAGTTTCTCAGATGTTTTTTCTTTGGAAGAGAGGAAACTAGACCAGATCAACTATTTCCGTTTCACTAATATTGGTACTGGTTTTGTTTGTTCAATGTTGATAGTTGCGTGGAAGGGTTGGGCGGGCTGATAAGGAAGCACATGCGCACTTATTTTACCCTGATAAATTTCTGCTCCCTGATCAAGCATTGGTATGCTTCATATCAAACTTTACCTTTTATTTCTGATAATATATCACATGAAATGCTTGATTCATTAGATATGACAAATAAATGTTATATGACTTGATGTCTAGACTTAATATTGATTCTATCACTTGAAATATAGAAAATCACTTGCATAACTCGTGCCTAAAATTGACATTATCCTTAGTGATTTTCCCAGGAGAGGCTTGCAGCTCTTGAAGAATGTCGTGAACTTGGTCAAGGCTTCCAACTAGCTGAGAGAGACATGGGTATAAGAGGTTTTGGTACAATTTTTGGTGAACTTCAAACAGGAGATGTTGGAAATGTTGGCATTGATCTTTTCTTTGAGATGCTCTTTGAGAGCTTGTCCAAGGTAAATTTTGATTCATGATCTGTTTCTTCCCATCTGCCACAGATTCTAGTTAAAATAGTATTCATGTGCTGTGTAGATTACTTGGGGCTATAACCCTCTACCTTGATGCCTTTCTTTTGTTTAATTTGTGTGCGCTGTTTGTTGAATGAAAACTTGCTTTTTTAGAATTTTGGTCTATGGTTCTTAATCTTTTTTCTGTTATTTTGTGCTTATGCTATTATTTTCTTCAACTTCCAGGTTGAAGATCATCGTGTAGTTTCAGTTCCTTATCACTCAGTACAGGTATGCTTATTGAAGAAAAATGTGCTAGAGGATTAAAAGCATAGAAATCTTTAATGCTTGATACATGTTTATCTGCATACAGAAAAAAAAAAAAAAAAAAAGGTTCCAGAAGTCAAATCTGACACTTCTCCTGACTGTGGGGAAACAGGAAAATGTAAAATGTTGAAATTATATTGCAGTTGAAGATTTTCCTTGAAAAATCCAGACAATACAGTGTTCTAGGTCACATTTATGCCCTTTTTTTTGTGGTGGTGGGGGGGAGATAGTGTTAGGTCAAGAAGACTTTTATAGCATTATTCTATTTAGTGATCTCATTGGGATTGGATGAGTATTAATTGGTCATGTTATGTAGAATCTGTTCTCTGTAAGTAAAACTATACAAATGGTTTGGATTTTGAATAATTCATATTAATCTGTGTACATTGTAAATTTTTCTTACCAACAGAATGAATCTTGCTATATTGTGGAGCCCCTGTTATTGGCAGAATTCTTTTTTTTTTATTTGAACAAAATTTTGGATTAATTAGTAGTTCTATTAACTAAAGCAAATAAGCAAATAAATAGAGTCCTGCACCAGGGATACACTTGATCTAACTAGAAAATCTACAAGATGTGATCCACCTCTTAGAAATATACGACATAACTAAAGTATTCTTGAACACAAACACATCACAGCCTACACCAAAGTATTCCTGATAGTGGTATTGCAATTTTAAACTCTGGTTCTCTTCATATTTGTGTATGTATGCATGTGTCTGTTTGTGAAGGTAAAATCTATACCTAGTATATGTGCATAACTGCATATAATAGAGACCTCATGGATCTGCGTTATGTACTTTATTTTTAATTTAGGTTGACATAAACATCAATCCTCATCTCCCTTCTGACTACATAAATAATCTGGAGAACCCTATGGAAATAATAAATGAAGCTGAGAGAGTTGCTGAGAAAGACATCTGGAGTCTGATGCAATTTACAGAGAATTTGCGCCGCCAATATGGCAAAGAGCCTCACTCCATGGAGATTTTATTGAAGAAGCTTTATGTGAGGAGAATGGCAGCTGATATAGGGGTAAGCAGAATTTACTCTGCAGGAAAGGTGGTCTTCATGAAAACAAACATTAGTAAAAGGGTTTTCAAGATGATGACAGACTCAGTGGCATCAGATGTACACAGAAATTCATTGGTTCTTGAGGGGGACCAAATTAAGGTAGTTTTTCCTAATTTCTCAATTTCTTTAATTTGGTTACCTTTGTAAATATCTTTTGGATTTTTCCTTTCTTATTTGTGCACTTTTCCCATCTTTAAAAAGTTCTCTCATCTTCAACAGTCTTACACAAGAAAACTTTTACTGCGTAGTTGCTTTGGTCATGTTTTTAATAATTTTTTTTATATAAAAATCTGTTCTGTTAAGGATTCCCTTTGGTTTGAATCATAATTTTCTTCTGAAATTAATGTAGAAGGACAGAAAATTCGTTTATACTATCTCCTTTGCCTATATTGTTTTAGCATTAGGGATCCAACATCATTTAGAAGCAGGATGACTATCTCAATTTCTGATATTTGATAGGCTATCTCAATATAAATAGCAATGAGAAGGAAGATGCAATGATATGAAAAGTCTGAGGTTACATTGTATCTGTAGGAATTATGAATCCAACATTTCCTTTTTTATGGGCATAATGATTGCTGGTTTTTGTCTATTAATCTAGTAATTATTAAAGCTTTAGGGATCCTTCCTATATTTTTGTCCCTCCAGATGTTTGAGGCCCCTTACATACTGCTGCTGGAAGTCTCCTATGGATGCAACAAGTTCATGTTTCTTTTTCTTAATGATTTCCCTCATGCAGGCTGAACTTCTCTTAGAGTTACCAAGAGAACAACTCCTTAATTGGATCTTTCAATGCTTGGCTGAACTTCATGCTTCACTACCTGCCCTCATAAAGTACTAGGTTGTTTACCTGATCAATTCTGCCAATATGGAGGTTGGAAACTTGACTTACTTCTTACTTCATGGATGTGTAAATTTGGGCAGATCTATTGTGTTGAAAGGCGGGGAACTAACCATGGCTGATGCACACCAAGATTGTATTGCATGACTGACTGGGCGGTACAGGACATCAGAACAGATTGAGACTGTCAGTTGATACTAGTGACATAGTGCACATCTTTTTTATCATGATATATAATCAGAGCTGCATCAGTGATCTTAGTTCCAAGTACCTTTCGGTTGTCCCACTTGTACTCCTGAATTGAATGCCTTATGCAGGATATGGGCAGGAAATATAAGGCGGCAACTGCTAGTAACCTGATCAGCTTCAATATTTCACTAATAAAACATCACTTTCAAAGATTACAGATGATCACCAAGAGCTCTCTTCCAGTTAACCACATGATCAATATACCAGGACTCGCCTTTTATACACGTAAAGGAGTAAAGCATTCTTCCACCACCCTCTCTTTTTTCCTATCGTTCTTATCTCTGAGCTTTCACTGAAGTTACCTGATCTGGAGAAATTCAGTGTAAAGATTCTTAGTCTCTATATACCCAAAAGAAAAAAGGGTTATGAGTCTCTCGCTAGCTAATACATGCTAAGAAAACAAGAAATCAGCCTGATGACGGTGCATTTTTGTTGGAGGAGATTAACGTATATAGTGTTGCTTGTAGTTGTTGTAGTCGTGTTTATTTTTCTTTCCTAATTGATACTTGTATTATTTATAGATAGAGATACATGTAACCACAGACATGTTTTGCCAATTTTAATGAAAATCATTTTGAGTTTTTCAAGCTTGGTGGCTGTAAGCCTAGAATAATGATTAGAAACCCTAAATGCATGTTGAGCTGAACCTGCATTCCTTACTATGTTAACAGTCCCATACAAATGTTTAAAATTGAAACGGTATTTTTACCAGAAAAATTATTCTTGCACATTGTTCTCTTCTACATTACTTTGCTTCATTAAAATTGGATCAATCCCTATATAACAATTGAAATGATATAAAATATATACGCACAAAAATAACGTGCAAAGTTTAAGATATTTTTTTTTTAACCTTCTAAAATGCCAAACTGATTGTTGAAGAAAAGGGCTCTAAGGCCGAAAGAATAAAACAAAAAAAAAAAGAAGAAATTATCCATGTAGAGACGTGAAGTTGTTTTCTCATATAAATCGTAATTTCTTTCATTGTCATCATGTTTTCTCACATTTTCTCTTTGATATTATTTTACCAAGCTTAAGAAACTCCATGCTTGAGAGAACCGAAGGGAGGCCTAATACTATGAGCTAAGGTTCAGTCTCAATAGTGCAATCATCGTATCCATTCAAGAAAAGCCAAGTTCCATTAAAAACTCGACTATCTTATCAATATAAAACCATGAAAGAAGAAATAACCAAAAATGACATGAAAGGAATGAGCCTGAATCGTCCAAACAAAGCACGACTTTCTCATATAGAAACAAAGCATGGCTTCCCTCATATTCTTGGCTACTGATAGGGACAATTATCTTCTCACATTCTCATACTTTTTCATGCTTCTCTCCCTTTCAGCTTCTAGAAGTCAAAATTTTTCTCAATGAATTTGATTTTGAGATTTAGGAGCCCCCTTTGAAAAATGAACCTACCTAAGTATGAACCATCTGTGTGTACTGTGTTAAATGGTCCTACCTGTTACGTATTAAAACTGGATACCCAATTCCGAACCACACTCCAGCAAAAACCATAGGTACACGTACGAAGGTCAGGGACCAATTGAAGAAATCATTCTTCAGTACATGTTTCCGTTAACATGTCTATTTTTTTTTAAATAATATTATTCACATATCATATTTTTATATTTTTAAAAAAAAGAAAAGCTTACCTTGTCCTTTTATCTTTCTTTCCTTTTCAAATAAAAAAATGTAAAAAAAAATATATCATCGTTGACCCAAAGACAAGAAAGGTGGCCAGCAGGGTGAGTACATATTTTGGACCCTTTCATGTAATATAAAAAAAAATACACATTTTATTATATAAAAATTTATTATGATAAGTTGTAAAATTAATTAAACTTTTTTCTTTTAATTTATTCCTCTATGCAACGGAACACTCTCAAGTAACACGAGAGAATTCAGATCCGAGCGAGTACCTGTCACTTTTGAGCTGCCACTACCCAATTCGTGGAGTTCTTCTTATCCAATTGAAACTGAAACTGTTCCTTCAACCGCAATGGTCTTGTCTCAAAGCTTGTGACTTTTTTTGCTTTAACCATCAGCCGTGGCCTGTAGCTGCTCTTCTCTGCTGCGTGCATTCAAAATTTGGCAACTTTTACTAGGTTCTGATCATGGGTTGGACTTTGTTTAACTAACCCACAACTCCATAGTTCGCGATCCCACATATTTACCCAGAATCGCCGCACCCACCATGAGTTTTCAAGACATCCAAGGTGCGGCCAAGCGACCCGGTGGCCAAATCCAGTCGCCGGGCCCCTCGCCGTCGCAGGCGGTGGCTGCCGGGATTTTCCAGATCAACACCGCCGTCGCTACTTTCCGGCGGCTCGTCGATGCCATCGGTACCGTTAAAGACACTTCGGAGCACCGTCAGAAGCTGTCCGTTACCTCTCTCTGGACCCCCGTTTTCGTTTCTTTGGTTTTTCACTGGGTTTTGCTTCGGCCCTTTCTTTTGTTTTTTTTGGTTACCTTACTTTCTATGCTGTGCTTTGGATGCTATTTGATAGGCACAATACGAGGCAGCGGATATTGCAGCTGGTTAAGGATACTTCTGCTAAGCTCAAATCCTTGAGCGAATCTGATCGTGATACCGATGCCAGTGTACACTTCACTTCTTTTTTTTTTTTTTTTTCCATTTGTTGTTTCTGTAATTGCTGCTTCATGAGTGACTTTGAAGTTTGAATTTTGAATTACCCACAATTGCCCATACCCCAGAGAAGAGAAGAAGGAAACTAGTTAGTGGCTAGTCATTCACCAATTATGTGACTTGATTCACCAGTTTCCTGTTTGGGTCTAATATCTTGGCTTTCCTTGACTTTTCATGAATTTTTCCTTGTAGTGTTTTCGGTTTGCATTTGGTGCCCAAATTTTGTTTCTTTTTCGTGCAAGAAAATCATGAATGCTAGCTAAGGAAAAGGAAAAAGTTCTGGATGTAAACCCTGTTCTCCTTTGTTAAACCAGGCTAGTAAGAAAATTGAAGATGCTAAGCTAGCAAGAGATTTCCAAACTACGTTGCAAGAATTCCAGAAAGTACAACAGCTTGCTTCTGAGCGTGAATCCACTTACGCCCCTGCTGCCCCTCCTTCGTTGCCAACAAGGTCAACCATTCTTTTCACAACAGTCAAAACTACTTCTATACAGTTCAAAACCAACTTATGCCCCCTTTCTTTATGTGATTCTACTCCCCTCCCCTCATATTGCCTTCTTTATCCTGCATTAACATAATTTCTACTCTCCTCCATCATTTGTGTGCTTGTAAACAGCTCTGGTTCTGGTGAAGAATCGGTTGAGAATGATCAGGAAAGCCAGCCTTTTATCAGAGAGCAGAAGAGGTAATCCTGCAAGATTTCAGCTACTTCCCTGGGCCTTTTGATTTCTATTTAATCTTTATCTTATCATTATTATTTATGAATTATATGCATATTTGTAAGGCAGATGCGTAGTTATTTTTTGGCTTATTTAATTCTTGATTTTAGAAAGTTTTGACGAACAACTTTTGATGGTCTGATTTCCTTGACCAATGACAAAAAACTGCAGGCAAGAGATACTTTTATTGGATAATGAAATTGCCTTCAATGAGGCCATGATTGAAGAAAGAGAACAGGGTATTAGAGAGGTAGAAGAGCAAATTGGACAAGCAAATGAAATATTCAAGGACCTAGCAGTTCTGGTTTATGAACAGGGGGTAGTTATTGGTAAATAAGATTACCATCGTGCAGAGTAGAAATTTATATAGCTTGCTTCTTGCTGCTACATTTAGTTTTTCTTTTCGTTCATATAGTTTGCATCATTCTGGCAGATGACATTCAATCAAATGTCGATGCTTCTGCTGGTGCAACAACCCAAGCTAGAGTCCAGCTAGCCAAGGCTTCCAAAAGTGTGAAGTCCAGAACCTCATGTGTGAGTCTTAAAGAGCTTAAGATTACATACTAACAAGCTATTATAATAACCAAACATACTATCAAGACGTGGCTTCCTTCATAGTGGAGCAAGTTAGCTTTATGGACATTAGAATATAATCGTTTTCACATTTGACATTTTGGCAATTTTCATTCAGAATGTGATCGTTTTGTCTTATTCCTTACAAATGGCACTGTTGGCACACTACTCATTCGTCATATCCTGATTTTATGTTAACATCTGCACACAACTCATTGGATGCTTATAAAAATTGACTAAATCTTCAATTTAGTCCTCTAAAAATTATGTCGACGTCACTTTGATCATCCAAAGAGCGTCGATATCAATTTAGTCCTTGAATTATAACAGGTGATATCATTTGGTTCTCCAGAAATATTATCATCAATTTAGTCTCTCAATTATTAAAAAATGTCATCAATTTAGTCTTTCAATTATACAAAATTGATATCAATTTAGTCTCTTCATTATAGAAACTATATCAATTTAGTTCTTATCCGTACACAGAAAGACGATTTTGATGTTACCTTTCATGATTCAAGGACTAAATTGATATCAACATTTTTTAAAGAACTAAAGTAATGTTAACACAATTTTTAGAGGACCAGATTGAGAGTTTACTCTAAAAAATTATGCAAAACTCGAAAGAGGTGTGAGAGTAGCATGCAACCTTATTGTTTGCTTGAAGTGTCATACATCATTCTCATAATATATGACTTCTCATTTATTTTCTTGCTTTGCAGTGTTGGTGGGTGCTTGCAGTTTTTGTGTTGGTGCTGGTCATCCTACTTATTATACTCATTATTTAGTGTGGAATTTTTTAGCCCCTCCTTGTGACTTTTCCGAGATTGACGTATATTTGATGAATCTTCTCATATTCCGCGAGTGTTTTTATGGTGTGAAGACTGAAGAGTGTTTTGACCAAGAGAAATGGCGTTAAGAGTGTAGTGCGGCCGTCCACACCCAGCAGCTTTCATATCTTAACTGAGCATTAGCAGCTGGAAGTTGGAAGTAGAAGCGGTAGTTAAAAGCGATTTTAAGAAAAGTTGTCCGTATTTGTAATGTAAAATTTGTAGTTTGAGTCATGTACAACAAATTACCGACAGATTTCTTAATGCCAAGTGCTTGTGACGTATTTTAAGTAACATCCATGGCGCTTTGTCTGCTGCAATATAATCACCCCTTCCACCCCTGCATGTTCGTGGCACATTCAAAAAGGTGCAAGTCGATTCAACTATTAATAAAATAGAAAGAATTGTGTCTTCGTAATGAAAAGGAGAAGAAAAATGAGGATTAGTTCTCCTTCTGTAAAATAATATTTTAAATTAATATTAAATAACGAAAAATAGGGTGTCTTTTGAGACAAAAAGGAGGGTAAAAGATAATTGAAGTGAACAAAGAAAGGAAAAGGTTTATATTATAAGATCATTGAAAATGAGCTTGCAATTGAAATTGAAAATGAATGGTTATTCTTGTTGCTGTATCAAATACCTGTTAATAAGTTAACACCAGCGACTCTGCAGGTACCAGGTACTAGGGAGTAGCTACCCATTCCATTGTAGTTGTCCAACCACAACACGGCAAAGGAGCTGCTTCTTCCTTCACGACCTCGTCAATGGCGACCCTCTTGTACCACATGCTTTCCTCTTCGGCGTTGCTCTCGCTGGGTCTCTACCACCTCGTCTCCTCCATTCGCTCTTACCTCAAATCCCCCCATTCCTACTCCGCCAAACCCTTCCACCCTTCCCTCCTCCTTCCTCCTCCTCCCTCCTCCTCCACCACCCACCACCGCCTCCGCCACCTCCAGCTCTACCTCATCATCCTCTCCCTCCTCGTCGCCTTGACCCACCAGCTCATCATTTCCTCCGATTCCGACCCTCTCATCAAAGGCCACACCCCCGTCCACCGCTTCACCTCCCTCCAATCCGCCGCCGTCCTCTTCCTCTTCCTCCTCCTCGCCGTCTCCCTCCTCCTCTCCGATTCCTGCTCCATCCTCCCCTTCCCGTCCGATCTCATCTTCGCCCTCGCCTCCGCCCTCTTCTTCTTGCAATACTCCGTCTCCGCCGCCGCAGCGTCCGTCCAGACCTCCGATCTCGAGGCCAAATGCGACACCGTCTCTGCCGGGATCTCCGCCTTGGCCGCGCTCCTCTGCGCGGTCCTCGCCTGTCAACCGAGGCTCTTCGTCGCCGACGTGGGCCTGGGAGCCGCCATCTGCCTGCAGGGGCTCTGGGTCTTGCAGACCGGGTTGTCTCTCTACGCGGACGCCTTCATCCCTGAAGGGTGCCACCGTTTGCTCGATGTGGCCAATGGGGTTGAGGGATCCACAAAGTGTGATCTTGATGAATCCAAGTTCAGAGCCATTGCTGTTCTGGACCTTGCCTTTCTGGTCCACGTGATGTTCGTGGTGTTCATTGTCATGTCCACCTATGCTGGCGTTGCAAAGAGTCTGGGCATCAGAAAATTGGGATCCTATGAGGCCTTGCCTACCGGTGCTTCCCCTACAGACAGCAATCACAGTCATATCCAGATGAAAGCATTGGCTGGCACCCAGGCTTGAATCTTTAACTTCCTTTTCATTAGCTTTTCTTTCTTTCTTTCTTTGTTTTTTCCCTTTCCTAGTGTTATTGTTTTGCTAGGGAATGATCTCAGAGCAGAGATACAATATATATATATATATATATATATATATATATATATATATATCACTTGTGAACACTGAAATATGATTGAAATGTAGGGACTTTGTGAATACAACAAATGCCTATTTAATTAGATCACATAGTTGCCGGCTTCCACTGTCTTTTTCCTTTCCTTTACTGTTGTTGCCTTCACTTTAGGTTTTGTTACTACATTGCATGTTCCCAACTTCATAAGACATCATGAAGACATGAACCCTTAATATAGAACTTTCTTTTTTCTAATCATTATTTAATTAAGGAATTGGTTACACACTTGCACATTTGTTTGGCGAACTACAGATTCTTGTATAAAAGATTTCTTTGTTTTGGTTTTTAGCTTACGGTGCTTCTGGTGATACTCTTGCCTTTTGGTTTATTTGGTTTTTCATTAAACCATTCATCAACTACATTCTTATTTTGCATATAATTATGGCTTCACAACTCTGTTGGTCAGAATGCACCCAGTTGGCATTGAAGCTTTAAATTTAATGATCTGTTGCACCGAAATCTGCAAATGACTGAATTCTTTCCTGCGATTCACAAATCCTGTCATGAGAGGAAAAAAAATTATGTGCAACATGTTGGTAGCATACATAATCAATTAAACATCAAATCGTACTGCCTCAGAATGCCTGAAAATCTCATGCACTAGGGTCTAGGTTGAGGCAACATGGTATATGACTATTTTATGGGAAGCAAAGCTTGATAAACAACATATCTACCTTGGCAGATATATGAACATAATTGTTCTCAAGAATTGCAGCAGAAAGATGTGTGCTGAAGAATATATGGTTGAGTGACTGCCTCACCATTATGAAAAAGGCAATTGTTATGTGTGTAATTCAGTATATCAATTAAGATAGGAGCTGGTATCATCTTAAGATCACATCGGCTGGTGGTGCTGCTAGATGACTTTACATAGAAATTCATTGTTTCATCTTATTGAAGAGACGTTGATATTTAAGTGTTTGAATTTATGAAAAATATCCTGCAAGTCACTATCTTAAAATTGTATCTGGCTACACTCCATTATCTTCAACTACCCGTTCAACTGGGTAACCGAACCTATTCTTTCATGGACGATCTGGTTGCATATTCTTCTTCTGATACCAATGATTTTATTGAGGCTAAGGTCTTTTCTTCCATTTTTTTTCTTTGATTTGATGCTGTTTTGGAGGCATAGCTTTTAATTTACTTCAGTTCTTTGTCTGCACAGTATTAATTTGATAGCATGACAATGTCTTACAGAATATATGTATTAAAGGGTATGCTATGATGCGCATCATCATCATAAACACTAGTAACATAGCAAGTGTTTCAGACTTTCAAAAGAAAACGAGTTTGAATAATTTGATTATGCATGCTTTACGCAATAGAAACATAGGTTCTTACATACAAGTTGTCATTATAGATGAAAGCTATTTTGACTTGAGCTGTTGAGCATGAAGGTGCCAATCACTAGGCCTTAGGCTTGATGTCAAAGCTATGCTATGTGTTTGTCCTTGATGTTCTAGTTGATTACGGCGCAATATAGATTGGCCATTTTTTTTCATTTTATTTCTAACAGATACTATCATACACATCATCATTTCAGAGGCATGTGCAATAGCCTCTTTTCCAGCTGTGGCCATGCATACAATATCGGTCCTTAAAGCTAGAATTGAAGCAAACGAGTTTGAGAGTTCGGTTTACACAAAGGGTAGGATACACGACCAATGTTCAGTATCCCAATTCCCAGCAAGCTTCGCTCTTGCATGGAGGGCATGATAACAAACTTGCCGGGGAAACAACATAAAGGGAAGGGGGGCAATTCCACTGAAGAGGGTGTTGTCTGGTGGCTTTTGCCTGAGTATGGTTGGTCTGATCTGAACACCTCGTTGCTCAATGTCACTGTGCAAGCGCAGTGCATGAGGTCTCTGATCTTGGGCTTTAGAAATGTAAATGTTGATAATCGCATCAACAGTCAATGGAGGGAAAAGAAAATTAATACCACCACTTTCGCAGGATGAGTTAGAAGCTGTTAGAACTTAAAAGCTCCTTGACTGAGTTCAGGGCACAAGGAAGCCCATTTTCCTTCCCTCCTCAATTCTCACTCCATCACTGCTTCCAATTCCATGTGCTGTCTCTTTTTCACGCCTACAAAAAAGTATACAAATATCTTCCTCTAAAATACTTGTATATAAGATTGCAGTCTTAAAGACTCTGGCTTTAAGGGATTAGTTCAAACATGTTCGTCATGCCGAAATCACCCACTCGCCGCTACGGTGTAAAGAAGTAAAGATCTTTTGGATCACATAAATCGGCTTGTACGAGCAATATACATAGTAGAAGATAAAAGAAATGTTCGTCATGGTCTCGATGAAGTTCTCTTTATGTGTCCGAGTAACGCTGCTCGTACTCTTCTCTTCTACATTTGTGCACAAGTACACATTAACCTACTGGCCTATTTTAACTGAGTGGAGTGCCCTCATTGGATTGATGGGGACAGATAGGCTTGTGCTGAGATGGTGACTTGCATGTTTGGTTTGGCTTTTGAAAGCCTCTAAATCATGGGGCAAAAGCTTCTCTCTTGTTGTTTTTGTTCAAACCATGATTTTAGAGTTTCAAAAGCCAATCCAAACAATCATAGACTGAGATTCTCTACCTTAATTTTTTTTTCCGTAAACTTAATCACTGAGATTCTCTGCTTTCACTTGTCATTTTTCGTGTACCACATTTTAATCGAATATCTTCATTTTTATGCTGTTAAGCTGTGTCTAGTTCACCGGAAACTACGATGGGGATTGCTATTGACTATTAGGTACATCACCGAGATGATAAAGATTGCAATGCCTCAGTATAAACAAGGAGCATGTACTCTACCATTGTGAAATCCCAATTTTTTCATACGCTGCTGGCGAACCGAAGAAATAGAAATATGCATGTATAATGTTTTCACGCACATAATGTTGGAGAGGATTTTGTCACAAAACTATTCTATTAAAAAGAAATAAACACAAGTTTTATTGTAGAAGAATTCATCATAATGGGTAATAAAATTCATTAGTTATATTCAAAATTATTTATCTTTTTTACTCTAATAAGACACTACACTCTCCTGATATTTAACAAGAGAGGATCCAGATCCTCTTAGAGATTGATAGGATTCTTTGGTTCTTCCATCAAAGCTTTGCATTCTTCACCCCCTCACTGAAATGGCTGTGTGCTTTTGTATCAACTCACTGCTAATTATACGGATCCAGGCTTGCACCTTGTCCTCCCTTTCATATCCCCTTGGCTAAACTAAAATAAAATGCCACAGAATGGCATGTGATATTGAGACTTAAGAATTCTTTTAGCTCTCTCAAGTGGGGAAAACGAAGAAGATTTTCCTCATTGAAGATTCTTAAAATAGTGGTACCAAATGCAAATCATAAAATATTTTTGTATTATATTCGTTTGATATTTTTTCTCGTATATACAAGTAGCTTAACTTCTTCCACCAGACTCTAGAAGAAGCCAAAAGAAAAGTAGAAAACTGACAAGTAAAGCGAGTCATCGCAGCCAACATACACTAGCGTTGTGAATCCCAGAATGTTATACTTCTTAGAATAATACCATTAATAATGTAAAAGCCGCTCCTTTCCCAATCAACTTTCAAAAAAAGGTGTAGTGAATTCATCAAGGCCCTCCAGTGCCTTGGGGAACTGATATGCAAGGGAGGTGCAAAATAGACCTCCCACACCTGTTGAATTTATAATTGGGATAAATAAAAGAGTAAAATATAATTTATACTTTTAAAGTTTATCTTAATATCAAATTATTTTTAAAATTTTTTTTTATTTTATTAAACTTTTCTAAACTTTAATTTGACTTGAAAATTTAATTTTTCTATTAGATAAAACAAATATTAAAATTTTATTTCAAGTTAAAACAAATTTTAAGAGATTACAGACTTGAAAGCATTAATTTTTATGTTAGATAAAACAGATATTAACATTCAGTTTCAAGTTAAACTAAACTTCAAGAAATTATAATAAGACAACAAAAAATTTCAAGAGATAATTTAACATAGAAATAAACTTCAAGGATGTAAATTATATTTTATCTTATATAATTTTCTAACTTAATAATCATGTGGTGAGGTGATCTCTGTTTCATTTAATAACAAAATTAATTGTTTTATATTCAAACCAAACTTAAGAAAAGTTGAGTGAAACAAAACAAATTTCAGGAAATTAATTTAATATTAAGGTAAATTTTAAAGGTATAAATTGTATTTTACCTTAAATAAAATCATGAAAATCTTCCCTGTTGTAAACTCCAAGAAAATATCACCTAAGATTTTTCACTCCGCCATAATTTTTTAAATATAGAATACTTAAATACAATGTTCAAAATGCGCAAGTGCTAAAGTACATAAACTGATAAAAGACAACATCAGAAGGCATGAAATTTCATGCTAGATTTTCCTATTTTGGTTTTAATAAAATTGTTGTTTGTTCTGCAGGAGGATATTCTTTGAAGCAGATTTTAGCAGACAACACATGGGAAGTATACCGGGTATCAACCTGAAGTATATAGTAAAACTTGTTGCACTGCAGCCATTTGATCAAGCATGTGATCATTATGGTTAAATTGCACGAAGAATTCATGCATCAACCTCCCCAAGCAGCAGCTAAGGTTGAGTTTCCCCGCAAATCAGCTTTTAAATGGAAACCTCAGATTACAAACTCAATCTATCAATGAACAATACAGACATTAGCCTTTCAACCAATCTCGGAAGTAGGACTGCATCTTTTCTCGATTGGCAGCATCAGAGACATTCACAGTAGGAATTATCTTATCAGGCCTCAAAAACTGTGGAAAAGATAAAATCACTAAAAAGAATAAGACAAAAAATAATGTAATTTTGTAGATACCATCAGATAAGTTATCAAACATGTAGCCATTAAAGTAATCATAATATTCATTTTTAGACCTGAACAAATTCTTGCAGTTCTGTGAAGCTTGAGTGCTCACTGTAGGGAACTCCTAGAAGAAGGGAGAAAAGGGGCTCGTAAGCTGTACTAGTCTACTAGATAAATAAAAACTATAAGACCAGCAGAGAATAATCAAATTAGAAGCTTGTTTGACAGTCGGGACCACGACCTACTCAGCATTTCAGCAACAGAAAGCAGATCCTAACAGCCACCAAACTATGGTCGCCCATGGTCCAGTTCATTTTAAATATAAATAGCACTAATTCCAAGTTCATATTTTACATCAAGAGTGGCTGTTGAACTGCAGCTCATCATACCATATATCGTGATATTGCCTTTGGAAACAGGTTTAATTAGTTCCAGATGGTTGCGTGTCTTCTCACTGAAAGTCCAACCTGAAAAAAAAGAAGGATACTAGCTTCTCGGTTGATAATTTAAATTTACCAAGATAATTCAGAAATCATTTGCATCAAAAGTATATGTAAATACCAGTTGGGCGAAATGCCAATATCGATGTGAATTGTTCCTTGTAAGTCTTCAAGTAATCTTTTAAGGTCTAATGTAACATGGAAAACACGGATGGTGACTTATAAGATAATAAAAGAATAAACCGAGACTTCCGAGATTAAAACATAAAGGCCCAGAATTAAACCTCAACTCTCAGAGATGACATGGGCAGAACATGGAGAAGTGTGCTATTTCCATTTGTACAGAGACTATCTGAAAGCTCAGGCCAACCAAAAGCAAGCAAAATCCGTCTTCTTGAAGCATTTGCATAAATTTTTACCTGAAACATAAAAGAGCCATAGGTATTCCGTCAAAGGATCACAGATCTAACTTATGAGGAGACGTAACCTGGTGACTTAAAGCTACTTCTGTTAATTCAGGGAACGAGACAGTCTACAACCCATGAACAGGAACCTCACATCCCTAATGCAAATAGCCAAAATAGATTGTCCATAATGCAAGGATGGCAACTCCAACACACAAATCTTGAGCATTGCAAAAGGATACAAAAAAAAAAAAAAAACGAAAAAAAGCAAAATCTTCAGAACTGTCAGCAGTAGACTATATATGTTATGGTATGACTATATATGTTTATATCATCATAAACCAATCTCTTAGTTAGGTATCAATATATGTTATGAATTTCCTGGGACATCCCTTCACATCAACGAGAATGACAATTGATAAGAAAGGGGCATAGAATGAACACAGTAGTTGAAATACACATCTGCTGGAGAAAAAAAGCCCACATACCTGGAGTGCCTTAGCAATTGCAAGATATACACATTCTTTGCCAATACTATATGCCCCAACAACGATTAAAGTTCTGGGATGCATTTTGAGGTGGTTCTTCGTAATTTTGACAACATAATTGAGTACATCTTCCTTGGAAGGGAACCTGAAGCAGCAAATTCAAAATTGTCATTAAGAATCATTAATTTATGTTACAACAAACAATGATCAAATATCGAAACCAAATGACAAGAAAAGAACATTATCTTACTTGTACTTTGGGTTGCAATATGTTGTATCCAAATAAAGGACATTTACATGTTTATTTACAAGAAGAGGGTGAGCTTGCATTCGTTTACAAGCTCTAAAGTCCCCAGTGTGCAAATAGTATTGCCCATTTGGAAGGTGAAAGTGAATCAAAGTTGCACCTGGGCAATGATTAGCTTCTAACAAAGTCACTTTGACACCTTCAATTACGTGTTCAGTGTTAAATTCCAAAGGGCATATGTACCTACACACATATAATAAAAAGTTAATCACTTAATTGAAATGGAAAGGAAAATCAGAAGCACCTTGATTTTTCTGTCCATATGAGTGAGTAATCAAAAGAGAAGGCATAGGAAATAGAGTGCACAAAAAAAGAGTTTCTGAGTTCTTACAAAGGATTTACAGAGAGACACATTTGAACTAGGCGTGCCGTGAGAGGAGTGCAATAAATAGGGCCATGTGACCATTTCTTGCTAAGGCCACCATAGTGATCGCAATGGAAGTGACTAAGAAAATATGCCGAGCACCCTTCAATGCACCCATAACGAAATGCATCAACAGTGAAGGTTGTTCCTGCATGGGTAAAGAGACTACATTTAGAATTAGAACAGTCATAAATTACCCAGATTATAGTTTTCAACACAGAAAGGTAGTAGTATCCCTATCATAGTACTTTTACACTCTACTCTCTAGTACCCCAGGAACAGATTGACAGACAGCATCGCACACAGGCAGCATTGTATCTTTAGAGCAAACTTGTCCCAAATTACGCAAAAATGCTTTTAAAACATATGGATGTCCTCAAGATACTAGCAGGGATTGATCCTAAAGCAAAAACAATGTCAAGAACTGTAATATACCAATAAAAAACTCTAGTCGATTAGATAATGCATTTAGCGAGCTAAAAGCTGATGAAAAACGAAGGAACTTTTACCTGGGATTTTCTTATAAAAGGGGCAAGCACGCGTAGCCCTATTTTCATCCTGGGTGTCCTTTCTCTTGCGGGAAGATTTCGACTTCTCAGAATTTTTCCGGGTATTGCGTAAAACCGAACCCCAATTTTCAGGCTTCGCAGAAACAAAGCCACCATCACAATAACCATGTTGATTGGGTTTAGATTCAACAGAGGAGGAAGGAACAGAGTCATCGGTACCGTTTCTTTTGAAGCCCCAAATCTGAAATAGATTGGTTTGCTTCAGCTTTTTCTCCGAAGGTGGTGGATCGCGTGCGAGATCCCTTCTCCCAACGTCTATGCTGCTACTATGTCCACGATCTTCTGGCAACAACAAGGTTGACCAATCGGCTCCGCAGCGATAGAAATCGGCGGCGAAACTGCTCTCTCCTGACTCCATTTCCGATCGTTCTGCGGCTTCTCTCTGTAAAGCATCTTCGCCGGGGACTTGTGATGGGAAACCCTCCTCGTCTAGCGAAACGACGCCCAATGAAGCACCGTCGTCATTAGCATCGTAACCGTGATCGTCGTGAGGAAACCGCTCTTCTTCAAACGCCGGCGGCGATAGGGCGGCGGCAAACAGCGGCATCGCCTCCATATTGAAATCGAACGGCAATTTGGTATTTTAAAATGAACCAGCGGGAAAATGTTGCGAGATTTTTGAAGCGTGGTTAATAAATTATTTCTTCTTGTTTTTGTGAAAGTTAATGAATTATTTCTATTTACCAGAAAATTGGTTATAAAAATTGATATATTTAAAATATATATATGTTTTACTTTAAAATTATAATATGTATTTATTCGTAAGTATCACATTTTTCTTTTCTTCTTTTTTTTTGGTATGCTTTCTCTTTTTTTTTTGGTATGCAGTATCACATTTTTCTTGATCCTTGAAAAGTACTTCAAATGTCACTATCGTTTGTTGGTGCCGATTGCTGGTCTTTCTTTCAAGTGTTGGTATAACATTTGGGTAGTTTCGTCATTCTATTGCTTTCAACATTGATTCCAAAACCCTTCACATTGAAACTAAAAAATAAATATTTATTTTAGTTCTTAAAAAAAATTAAATCACATTAAATTAATCCATCATCAATAAGTATATTAAAATAGTTATTAAATAACCGTTTCACCATTAAAATGATTCAAAATGAAATATCAGAATGATTTCCGATTGTGACATTGTGGTTATTTTGAGGGATGAAATTGTCTTTTAAAAATTATTTTAAAGTACTTGTTAATAAAAAAAATTAATGTGATATCATTTATATTTTTTGATAATTAAAATAAATGTTTATTTCAAAATAAAAACTGGTATTCTTAAACTTGCTAAATTAACTTACACGCATGTTAAATTGAAAATTTTTATTATATAAAATTTAATAATTAGTTAATATTATATTTTATAATATATATATATATATATATATATATATATATGTTTTTAAATACAAGTAAACGTAGAATTAAATTAAATATAATTAATTTTAAATTTAATGTGTATGTTCATCATAATAATATTATATTATTTAATAATTAAATTAATTAAATTCATATTTTGCAAAAGAATTTGGGAGGGTCTCCTGATCAAATATTAATCATAATCGTGCTCGGATTTAGCCTCACAACAATGATTATGCAAGTACCTTGACGGAAGACAAAAAAAAAATTAATGAAAAAGTCTAATTTACATAAGATTAATTATCAAAATAACATCGTCTTAGATAGATAAATGGAGCAACTATATAAAATATGTAAAAAGTGAGATAACACGATAGGAATGCAAGTAACATTTTCAATTATTTTAGCCAACAGAAGAAAACAAACCAAAAACAAACAAAGAGCTATCATAAGAAGCTTTCATCCATTCTTTGGGCGAGAAGCAACCTAACTCGGAAGGAGGAGATTCCTAGCTGTAACCAAAAAAAAATAAAAATGACACTCCTAACTCTAAAATCCAAAAACAAGTTATGTGTGTGTAATATTTTAAACATTTGGTAACTGGACTTTTCTTTTTTAATATTAAGGAGTCGTTCCGTTTGTAGAATATTTTTTAAATTTTAAGAATTCTTATATGAGAATGTTGGATTATCATGTTTGGGATAAGATTTCAAAAAAATATTTTCTTGTAAATATGATTTATGAGAATGATTTTTGTCTAACATTTTCACATTTTCATTCTTATATAAAAATAATTTTCGATAATATTCTCTCATAAGTATGAAATCCTATGTTTGTAATGATGCGTCAAACACAGAATTTTAAATATTTTATATATTTCATATTTAAATTAAATGTCTTAAAATTAATTTTTAAATGCTTAAAACATTAAAATATTTGCGTATGTTCATTTTGGTTAGATTTTAACTTACTGACGTTAACCGTAAGTTGATTTTCTTTTTTTTTTTGGAAGAAACCTCAAGTTGATTTTCTTTTTTTGGTAGGAACCTCAAGTTGATTTTATTCATATGTATATGTTGGTTTTACTCTTATTCATACGTATTGGAGCATTGTTTTGTAGTGTTTACCCAGGTTTCTATCTTGTATGACTTTATCTTTCTTAGCAAAAAAATATTGTTTTTTTTCTATAAAATTTTATATCAATATAAAAATTTCATATTGTGCCCTCCATTTTAAAATAAATGTTAAGACTTTTTTTATTGTAAATAAAAATTTATATTTACTATTAGGATATGTGACTTGGGTAGTTTTTATATTATACCAATATTTAAACAAATAAATTTAAAGTCAATGTTATGAAATCAATACTTCCTCGTTTATTTTTATTTATTATATAAGAAAATTTTTTTATCTCAAAATATTTATTATTTAAAAATATTAAGAAAGTATTAATTAAATTTTTTATTAACATTATTATTATCTTGTAATAAAGTGAGAATTAATAAAATAAATAAAATTAAAAAATATAAAAAATATTTATAAAATAAAAATAATAATTTAATCATATTAAATTATATTTTTTTATAATTGATACTATTTAATAATTTTTTTATTATTTTTTATAATTATCTTAAATGACTGGAATAAAAGTTGACAAAAGAAGTATTAAATATCTAAAAGTTTGTGTAGCATGTTTTAATTGATAATTGAGTTTCGACACATGTTAACATGTACTTTAAAGGTACAATATTAGGAAACAATTAATACTCGCACATATTTAATAATCTACAATATTATAAAATACTTCTTATGTACACAAAAAATCTATATTATTATGATGTTTACTTTTAAATTAATTGATGTATTACTTTTTAAACCATATTTGATTTACTTTAAAAAATATACATTTCACTAAAATAAAAGTGTATTTAATGGTTTTTTAACACATACATATGAAGAGATAATACTTTATATAAAAAACTAAAATCCTTAATAAGTCTATTCTTAATTAACTGAATTTTTTTTGTAACATAAAACGAATATAAAATTAATAATAGTATGAGAATTTAGATTGATAATTTTTTTTTTATATGAAGTGCAAATTTTATTAATGAGCCAAATCAGCAGATAAAAGATCAAGAATAACATCAGGGGGTCATTGACTCATACTCTATTACAGAGAGAATGCAGAGAAAACTTTGCTAGGAAGTCAGCCACTCTGTTTTTGTTTCTACCGATACAAGCACAGTCAAAATTGATAGCTTCACTTGTTAAGAGAAGATATTTATATTATTTTTTATATGCAAGGATTGTTTGTGTCAAGCATTAAAAAAAAAAATTATACGCAAGGGTTGGAATTTTCTTTTTGACCGTTTTGACATTTATGATATAAAATGTTTTGAAGCAATTATCTTGGGTGAACTTGAAATTTATTTTATCTAATAATTATTAGAGTGTTCATTGAATTTAATTAACTGGTAAATCATGAGTTTTGAATCAACTTAATTTATAATATAAATTAGTGAATTGAATTGAATTTATAAATTAAATTAAATTTAAAAATTTTCAATTTAATAATAATGAATTAAATTATGAATTAAAAATTTTTTAACTCACTTAATTTAAATTAATTTATATTTTTTAATAAAAAATAATATTTTTTTTTAATAATAAACATAACAAACTTAATATTTTTTTCCGTCTTTTAAATCTATCCAACCGACACTCTTACTAATTTACACATAAATTTAACTGATTTTTTTTTGCTGAATTATTTGAAATGTTTTCTGACACAGCAACATTAGTATATCAATAAAAAAGAATAAGAAGAGAATGGACGGCGGAGATCACAGGAGGAGTGCGGGAAATGGATGCTGCAACATGGTTAATCATATGTCGAACCGTACTAGATTCTTTACCGACAGTCGAAGAACGCCGTTTTGCTTTTGCCATTGACCCAACACCTTCCCATTCTCTCTCCGTCGCTCTCCGTTTCCTTGCATCTGGGACATTGCATTGCTTCTCGAATACCGTTTTGGACCAAGAAAAGTCTCATTCTTTGTTTTATAATTTTTTCACCAAAATATAATATATAACGCTGTTTTTTTTTTTTGTTTTTATAAACAGAATTTGAATTTTTATATCTTTATTGCCCTTCGAATCTTTGATCCTGTTGAAGCCAAGCAAAGCGAAGCATCCATCCTCAGAATTTCAATTTGCTGGCTTTTGAGTTTCGAGCCGAACCGGGAAGTGTTTGTTTCTTCCTTTGGAAGGTAATCAAGTAGCTTTCCAAGCTTTTACGGTTCCTAATTGTCCATACTTTCAGGCTGATCTTTTCCGATTCCTTTTTTTGGCTCTTTTTTTCAAATGATTTTTGTTTCTTTAGTCGCCCCATTGAGTTGAATGGGTCTTCTGGGTGTCATTTGCATGTGAATTTACTAGATCTGGATTCTTAAAGGAAGCATTTTGGGCTAGGAGCTGCCTCTTTTTCTTTTGCGGTTGGGTTTTGTTGTTGTTTTTTTTTTTTTTTTCTGGGTACGTAGTTGGGTTTCTTGTTTAAGTTGTTGTTATGCGTCTTGAAATGTTGAAAGATCAAAGAAGAGCAGCTTTGCATTGTTTATCCCCCCAATTGATTAGTTTTTGTGTCCCGAATATAATATATTTACTTTATGTCTCAGATTCAGTGAACAAATTAGTCTCATTTTTCATGGGGTTGAACAAATTGGCTGTGTTTTCATATGGAATTTGCTACGTCTTGCTACCTTTTCTTTTCTTTTGTTTTTGTTTTTTCCTTTTCCCCTTTTCATCAGCTTCATTAATGTTGCACATAGATTTCCCTCCATAATTCCCATAAAAAAATATGTTCTCATTTAACAAATACTAGTACTTAACATTGACAACATTATTTAAGGGTTGAATTTTGGTTTGATTGTTAAATTCATGTTGCAGGTGACACAAGACTGCTGTTATTCTGAACCCTTGGTTTACATCATGTTGTGACACTGGCCTGCTTGGTGCATACAAGAAAGGCTATTTCCCTTCTGTCCTTTGTTTTGCCTTGTATGTAGAATTTGAGAACCTACATCTGCTAGACAGTATCCTCGAATTTCTGCTGCATGTGGGGTCTGCTTCACGGTGCCACATCTTTCATCCATGGGGGAGTGGATCGTCGGAGCTTTCATCAACCTCTTTGGTAGCATTGCTATAAACTTTGGGACCAATCTTCTTAAATTAGGGCACAATGAGGTATGGCACATATTTTTTCTGGTTGGTAATTTTTTGTATGTTTCTTTCCTGTATGAAGTGCACAAATTCACTTTGCCAACGTATTTTGTGTTGAGGTTTCAGCTGCCATAATAATTCTTGACATATTGGTTAATGGGCAGGCTATATTGTCTATTAACACTCTCCATTAACTATTTTTAATTTCTTAAATTGCCCTCAATTAAATAATTTTTTATTCAAGTAAAATTTTAGTTAATTATATTTCTATTTGTTGATTCATATTTGATTGAGGATAATTTAGGAAATTATAATTGAAAATAGTTGGTGGAGAGAGTTTATAGACAATTGGGAATGCCAAACTACCAGTAGTATTGCCTTGGTTAATATATATATTTTTTTATTTTACCCCTTCTGCAGCTCAGTCAGCTCTGTTACATCATGGCTTTAGATTGTAATGCTGTAGATAAGATACAGACAGCACGATCTGTTAGATTAGGGAATTATCACCACTTAAAATTTTTTGACATTCATTCACAGTATAAATTGAAGTGTTAAAACTACCTTCCTATGAAGCACCGATATGGCTCTCAGGCTGCTGTACTGATGTCTGGTAACAACAGAAATGGCGCAGCCAAATTTTCAACCTTTTTTTTAAAAAGAAGAAACGACTTCATCTTGGCGTTCATTTTGTGCCAAACATCATCCCAAACCAGATTCAAATGAAGGCATCGCTAATCTCACTTTAGTCCTAATTTTTTCAGCCCCAATCTTCACCTATGACATTGCCTTCACATGCGGCTTCCATATGTGCCTTTGCCTTGTGCCTGCGTTCCACCTGCATTTTTTGTCTTTCAACTATGCGCCTTGTTTATGTCGTTGGCATTCTATTAATATTTTTTTTATTTTATCATTTTATGAGATGATATAATTATATGGTATCGTATCCTGCTATACCTGTATACTAATTTTTTTAAACATGACATTTTTCCTTATTGTACCAATGTTGTATCTGATACCCGTACCCTTATCCTTGCATCATAGCTACCTTTATATTTCTATTCCAACTGATTCTATGTGTTTCAGACTTGTTTAGTTCCATGACATATGACTTCTTTGAATGCCAATATTAGTCTATGTGGCCATGATCACAGAAATCTATTAATGCTATGTATTGCGATAATAAATTACTTGGGAAACATGAAGAGGTTGGGCTGTATTTTTCGCAGAGAGAAAGACATTCTGTACTTGGAAGTGATGGGGCAAATGGAAAGCTGCCTCTGAAGCCTATTATATACTTCCAGACTTGGAGAGTTGGTATAATCTAGTTACATTGTATATATTGGTTTTACACATTATACCTGAGTTAGCTGATTCCTGGTTTCTGTTTTTCATGCATGATTCTTGATAAGCAGGTATCGTATTTTTCTTTCTTGGAAATTGCCTTAATTTCATTTCCTTTGGGTATGCTGCTCAGGTACTTTTTTTCCCATGATATTATTGTTTGGTTGGTACATATTTAGATGGATGCATTTCCTTTTCTTTTCATGCTTATTCTTCTTCTGTTTACTGTGCAGTCACTTCTTGCAGCCTTGGGATCTGTTCAGTTTGTATCTAACATTGCATTTGCTTACTTTGTCTTGAACAAAATGGTGACAGTCAAGTATGTGAAATCTGAACTGAGAGTACTGTTTCAACAACACCCCTTGCCCCCGCCACGCACACACACAAATTTCTGGTGATATGAACTCCAGTGACTTAATCTTTGGCTTTTTAACAGGGTACTGGTTGCCACGGCCTTCATTGTTCTTGGGAATATTTTTCTAGTTGCTTTTGGCAATCACCAGTCACCTGGTATGTAACTATTTGCCTAGTGCTATTAAATCTCTGTGTGGCAATTTCTTTGGGAAGATAATGTTAACTATGTAGCTGATAGATAGTTCTTTAGACAGTATCAACTATCAACTAATATCTGCAATTAAATAATTGACTGTGTGAGAATGCACTATTCAGCAAACTACTGACTTTAAATGTACAAGTTTTTTCACATGTGAGAATAGGAAGGGGAATTTGTATTTCTTCCACTGTAATCTTCATTTGAATTAATATGTTCTCTGTGCTTGGTGTTTAATAAGATTTAATTTCTGTTAAACCCTCCCATCATACGGTAAAACAGTATTTATCTTAAACAAGATCTTTCGATGTTGTGAGCTCATACATTGTTAACTTCTTACATTTCAGTTTATACACCAGAGCAGTTGGCAGAGAAATATACCAATGGTGCATTCCTTATGTACCTTCTAGTTTTAATCTTAGTCGTTGCCTTGCATCACTCCATTTACAGGTGATAAATGAAATTTCATTGTTTGTTGTTGGGTTAATCAAACAATTAGCTTCTTTATGATTATCATTTGGAATATGTAGGAGAGGAGAACTGCTGCTTACCGTATCAGGACATGACCTCAGACCCTATTGGCACATGCTTCTGCCCTTTTCCTTTGCTATAGTTTCAGGTGCTGTAGGTTCATGTTCAGTCTTGTTTGCAAAATCTCTGTAAGTAAGCTACTCCAACATGTTACTGTTCTTTATGACAGAATAGTGGTATTCCTCATGTTTAACGCCTACACTTTATTTTTGTGGCAGTTCTAACCTCCTAAGACTGGCCATGTCCAATGGTTATCAGTTGCACAGCTGGTTCACATATTCCATGCTTCTTTTATTTCTTAGTACAGCTGGATTTTGGGTAAGGCTTAATAAATGTGTGAAGATGTTACAATCAGAAATTTTTGGAGTTAGTTACTTATTTATGCCCAACATGAATGCTAACCCAGTCTCTTCCTGCATGTGCAGATGGCCAGGTTGAATGAAGGACTGTCCTTGTTTGATGCAATTCTTATTGTTCCCATGTTTCAGATAGCTTGGACTTTCTTCTCCATATGTACAGGATTTATATATTTTCAAGAATTTCAGGTACTCTCCCTTTCTCTTATGTGCACGGTTGATTTGTACAGTATGGGTTTATGGGCTTTGACCATCTTTATCAAGTTGCTATCCTTAGTATCATCATTGAATAAACTGAAAACATAGATTTTGAAAATTTTGGGAACGCAAATGACAGGCACCTTTCCATAACTAAGGTGTACCACATAAAGGACAGGAATGAGTAGTGGGGATTAGCAGTCCTCCTAGGCAATGAGGGATGTGTGACCTCTTGTAATAATCTGCTGCACACGTGGCAAGCAGGGGGCATGTGATGCAAGTGGGATTTGGTTAGCAGGGGGAAATAAGAGAGGGAAATGAACCAGAAAAGGGTAGGAAATTAGTGAGTGAAGGAATTGGGTGGGAGAGAACCAAACCTCTTGAAAGTCTGGGTTATCTTTGTATTTTTTTCTGCATTTTCCATTTCTGTCTTGCTTTGTACAGAGGAGCTAGTCTCCAAGATATCTTGTGAATTTCCAAGTTCCTATCTGCAAATCAAGTCATATAGCTTTGGGTTATTGATGAACCAGGCTAGATGGATCTAAATTGTTTCAATCCTTTTAGCATCAGCAGCAGTGTGTTATTTGTTGTGAAATGTTTCCTTGTTTCACCTCACCTTCATGTCTCCTAAAATCTAGTTCGGATTTAATATTTGTAATTTTTCTTCAGCATGATACAATTAGAGACCATTCCCCTTTTTCTCCTTTGCCATTTTTTTTATTGCTTTCTTTTTAAAACTGTGAAGGGGTTAAGATTGTGAGAAGAAAAACTCGACTAAAAGTTCCATTAAATGGTGAGATATGCACCTGATATATGTTGCCTGCTACCATTTGCTTATCTGATGTGTTGTCTATAACAAGCAGACAGTCATCCGACATCTTCTAGAGACTAGAAGTAAATGTTTCTGCAGTTTGTAGACTAGTAACACTGTCCTGTTGGATGCTCAATTTGTTTGGATAGTGAATTTCGGAGTCATGCAAAACTTAGTTTCCTGAAAGCAGGTATTTGATGCGTTAAGGACAACAATGTTTATAATTGGAATGACGTGTGTGTTCATTGGCATTTCTTTGCTGGCACCTGATGAGTCAAAAGGTATTATAAATTTATAATTATTTTGTTTGTTGGTTTTACAATAATTCAATGGATGTGGAGGATTATATGTAACTTATTCTGAACATTTTTAGGCACCGAGGCTAAAGATAGTTCTTTGGATTCCATGGTGTCTTCTGGCATTTCAACAGAAGTGAACAGGTACAATACAAGATCTCACAAACTCTTCATCTGGACAGGGGTCTGGGATGAGACGGGTAGGGGGCCGTATGACCTATGAAACTTTGAACTATTTAGCCCATGTATTTTTCCATCTTTATGATGGGGATCTCTGGGAAGGCAGCTATATGAGTGAAGTACTAGTGCCTTCTATCATCTTACATTTATGCTGTAGAATTGTTTTCAACCTTAATGAAATCTCTGGTACTAAAAAGTTGCCCCTGTTAAGGCAGCTTCTAGTATGGACTTTTTATCTTTTGCATTGGTCTTCCAAAACACAAGGTCCCCTCAAATTTGTTCACACAATTGTATATCATTCCTGTATTTTTTTTTTTTCCTTTCCTTGATTCCTTCATGATTGTTACACTTATAGTTGTTATTATCAGTGATTTTCGGTAATGCTGACGTTGTTTGTCTGTTATAGGCTTGTAGTGTCTTCTGAAGAAGCACATAACAAAGACGCAAGATCATTTGTAAAAGGAACGCTTATGAAGATTACAGATATGCTAGTCAAGGCAAAGGTATTGGTAATTTGCATTGTCATTCTTCTCTTTATGGCCTTGTGATTTGATAAGTAACAATCCGAGTTTCTATTTCCTTGCAGACTACTTGTGCATTGTCTCTAGGCTTGGGGGAGGATACCATCCATGCATCTTCGGTTCTTGTGATGCCAATGATGTCATCAAGAATGACTGGATTCAGAGGCAATGGGCTTGAGCGAGGAAGGATTTTGTCAATGAGAATTTCTGGTTGGAGCAAGATCCCTGTGGATGAAGACGCTGGGAAATTGCTGGAAACTAGTCCAAAGCTCCCCACCAGTCCTTGATAGTGGTAGCTATAGGGTGTCCCACAATATTGATTTTTTTTTTCTTTTCATTTTGTTAATGCTTGGAGGAGTTGGGATCCTAAACCATCAGAATTCAATTATTTGCTCTGTTGAGCATTCATGTAATCTCCCCATAGAGGAAAAAAAAAATAGAGGACAAAAAAAGTTGTAAGTTGTATATTGTAAATTGTTGCTTGCATAATTGAAGAGTGTAAAAAAATTCAAATCAGAGTTTTGGAATGGAAGTGTGATGGTTGACAGTTCTCACTTCCAATTGATTCATGAGCTTACAGAAGCCATAACCTGACCTCAGTTGTTCTGGGTAGATCCCATGCAAGGCTAATCAAAGCTTGATAGCTTAATCAACAAGTGGAGAATGTGATGGTAAATGAACTCCATTATTAAGGAAAAGACCAAAGTTTGAATTTTGAAGGAAACATTTGTTAGGAGAGTCTCTTATATGTTTGGAAGTTTTAAAAAGGATGGAGTAGAGTGGTTTATAATGGAGTGGAGTGAAAAGAAAAAAAATTTCACTCTATAGTTTGAAAGTTTTAATGAGAGAATGGAGGGGAATTTCATTCAATTGTTTGGAAGTTATAATGATCATTAATAGAGTGGGGTGGATTATAAATTTAATTGATAATATTAGCCTTTTAATTTTTGTTGTCCTTCTCATAATTAGAATGATGAGAGTTAAAAAAATAAATGACCGTTTAAAATAAAGAAAAGAGGAAAACATTTCATCTCAAAATCTCCAAATTGGAGAGTATGAAAATGTGAAAGTTTGAGTTGTGTGGAATGGTTTGAGGTTCTCCCTTTAACTATTTTACTTTATTATTTAAAAAATTCTCAAATAATGAGTTAAGACTTTTGTATCATTTCATTTCATTACTAATTAATCCACACCATTCATCCAAACTTAGAGTTGGTTATGATAGTGTCTGAGAGGCAACTATCGAAGTAATATCTGTGGGAATGGAAACCCTGGTTAAAGACAAAAAAAAAAAAAACCTTGGATAGCTTGATCCCCCAATCGCAGCTGAAGCACCTCTACAATTATGCATGGTTGTGAATTACTCTCATCAGCAATTAGTGGTGAACGAAGGTGGCCTTGTCTGATTTACACGTGTATAGAGAAAGAACCTTTCTTTGACAATGTACGAAGTTGATGCCAACGCGGGAAAGAAACTTCCTTTTACAATAAATGAAGATGATGCGTACACGGATTGCAAATAAAAATTGAATAACTTCTTCTGCTAGTCTGTTTGAGATGTATATCTTACTATTATTTTTTTCATAAAATAAAGATAAAAATAAAGAAGGTGTCAAGCGTTCAGCTAAAAACTTTAATCCTTAAGAAGGAAGGTTATAATGTCAAACATTCTGGTAGGTAATGTTTTGGATGGATTGCAATTAATTGAGTGCCAGGGAATGATATAATAAATATTATAAAATGTGTGTTTAAGAATTATTTAAAGAGAATGAGTAAAATATCAATAAATAGACTTTAAAACTTTTTCTTATCATTCAAAACCTCATATTTTTTATTCTTTCAAGTTAGGAGGTTAAAGAGAGAAGACACGGCCTGGGTGAGAAAACTCATTAAAATTTAGTTAAATTATTATTTTACTCTTTTTTTAATAGATTACTTTTTTTATATGAGTAAAATTAAAAAATAAAATGTATAAAATTTTTTCATTCTATCCCTTTTATTATAACTTCTAAACAAGAAAGAGACAACTCTCCTTCCTTTATTAAACAATCAAACAATAGAGTGACATATAAGGGTGTCCTTGAGTTGAGTTAAGTTGGGTTGGATTTTGAGTATTTTTTCACCCAACTCACTTATCAAAGCATTGAGTTAGGTTATGTTGGGTTAAAGGATTTTTTTTTTTCTATATCCCGAATCAACCCAATATCTACATATGAGTGAGTTAGGTTGAATCCATAAGTTCAACATACATTAAAAAAATTTTTACATACTAAAATAAATGTCAAAACCAATACAAAATCTAAAATTTATCTCATATCATAATAAATAATGTAATAAACCTCAACAAAAGCTGATATATAAAGTCTCAAATAAACTAAAAATTAAATACAATAAGTTATAAGTCATAAACATAACATAACAAATCTTAATTTTAAACACAAAAATAAGAAACATTAGGTTTTGTATACTGAATATCAAAAAGTGAAATCATTTTTTTCTTAAAAATAAGAAGATAGGTTGGGTTGCATTGCGTTGCGTGGGTCAGAATTTTTCTAACCCATAACCTAACCCATTATCATTGAGTTAAGAATTTTTAAACTCAATTTAACCCACGAATTCAATCCAATCCGTCAATTATAAATTGAGTTGGGTCAAAACTCGCAGATTCGCCATTTGACTCAACCTAATGGACACTGCTGATGACATGTATCTTTTCATTTCATTCCTTGCGTTTTCATTTTTCTAAAATCTGAACTAACCCAACCCACATAGTGAATTAGGTTGAACTAGTGGATTTGACATACATTAAAAAAAAATTTACCTATTAAATAAATGTCGAAATCAATATGAAATTAAAAATTTATCTCATATTATAATAAATAACTTAATAAACCTCAACAAAAAAAGATATATAAAGTTTCAAATAAACTAAAAATTTAATACAATAAATTAAAAGTAATAAACATAACATAATAAGTCTTAATTTTTTTTAAAAAAATATTAAGTTTAATATGCTGAATATCAAAAATTAAAATCATTTTTTTCTTAAAAACAAAAAGATGTATTAGGTTGGGTTGTGACTCAACTCATCGTTGTCTTGTTCAAAAATTTTAAATTCAATTCAACTCACAAACTCAATCTAACAAGTTAATTATGAGCTAAGTTGGATCAAAATTTACATATTTGCGAGTTAACCCCTAATGACATGTATCTTTCTATTTCATTTCTTATATTTTTATTATATTCTATTATTAGTCACATTTTCTTCCATTCCTTTTAAATCTCTTAAACATAATCTAAGGCCATGTTTAAAAATTTAGAAGGTATAAGGAAGAAAAAAATTTAAAAAAAAATAAAGGTAAAAAAATAATAAATAATAAAAAATAAAAAATTAATTAATAATTTTATCTTTCTTTATTTAAATTTTATAAAACTTCCAAAAGAGAATAAGAGATTTTCCATCTCAAACGCCCCGTCAAAACATAGCATAAGAGACTGGTAGATGAAGAATCTGCCTCGTTTCTCCCTGCTCTTGGCATAAAACAATCCACGATGAGATGCAGATCGACATCCCCAAGACAAAAAACAACACTTTCCCATGAAATATAGGATCTGAAGCAGGTGAGTGAGACCAACTAATATTCTAGTAACTCGTCCAACCAATCCTACCAGTTACCCAAAACTCATACTTGGTTTGGACACACTGCCTCACTCTGTGATAGTGTGATATTGGTTAAACATCTGCTACGGGGATCCAATGGAACCCACCTCCATAGAGCTCAAAGTTATTTCCTGCAAGGACATCAAAGCTTTCAACTTTTTCCAGAAACTAACGCTCTACGCCCTCGTCTCCGTTGTCAGCGACGACCCCAGGAGGGAACTCGAGGAAAATCAGAAGCAGTTGCAGAGGACCCAAACCGACAGGGACGGGGACGGGGACGGGAGCAACCCCGAATGGAATCAGCAAATGCGATTCGGTCTGGGATGGGTCTCGCTTCGAGATTGCGCCCACCTCTTCTTCCATTTCGAATTCCGACACGACGGTCTCATCCTCGGCGATAAACTCATCGGAGAATGTCAGGTGCCCCTCCGGGATCTGGTTCAAGATGCTGGCTGCGTTGGGGACGTGACCCGATTCGTTAGCTACGAGGTTCGTTCCGGCGACGGCAAGCCCAACGGGATCTTCAATTTCTCGTACAGATTGAATGGGACCCATTCGTCTCAGATTCTCGAGGGGAGAATCACTGGGTACCCTGTTCTATCTCCGGAGGTGCAATATCAAGACCAACAACCCCACCATGCTCCGAATCAGTCGCACGTACAATATCCTACATCGGGAATCGAGAACCCATGTTGCCGAATCAGCTACCCGACGGTGATGTCTCCGGTGGGTCCTGTCCAGGAGGGCCTCCCCCATTCTCCTTCTGCTACGGCGCCGCCACCTGTTTCGTCTCCGTCGTCCGGAGGGTATCATTACTATTACTCACCGCCACCTCTGCCGCCGCCGCCGCCGCCGCCGCACCCGTACCCGTACCCACCTCCGCCTCCCTCTCCGGTGGCGCATGTGCCCCATTACTACCCACCTTTTGGGCCTGGGTCCCATCCATGGTCGTCTGGCCCAAATTTTCACCACAGGTGGTAATGAAGAGTGAGTTGTTGGGCGGACCGGCCACAATAATGGCCCAACACCTGGGAAGACCCTGCCTTATTATTATTATTTTTTTAATTTGGGAGAATTTCTTGTAGTTGATAAAAAAAAAGGAAAATTTCTTGTAGACAATTTTTGTTGTTATTCGTAATTTCCTTATTATTAATTAATAGTGTAGATACAAAAAGTAGATAGAGAGAGAGAGAGAGAGAGAGAGAGAGAGAGAGAGAGAGAGAGAGAGAGTCTATGTAATGGAGATATATGCTCATTTGATCATATTATAATTAAAAAACTAGTATAAATAATGCATGTGTGTGTATGTAATGTGTAATAGACAAGGATTTGGGTTATGAGTGGTTGTGGATCTTGGAAAAGATTTGGCTCAATAATTACACACTCGTGTGATTTGATCATTTTGATTGCATCATAATATAACATAAAATGGTATAAAGTTTGGTTAGCTTCTAGTAATTGTTATGAAGACGAGATTATTAAATGAAGGTAGGAAAATTTTATTATTTTACTCTTTAAATATTCTCAACTTTTGCTCCTCCATTTTTAACTTCCTTTTTATATTTTTTTACATTTTTTCGTTTTTTGGTAGAGTCCTGTCTTTACATCTTACCAAAACACAAACTTCGAAGAATTCCAGATTGGGTCCCAACTTTTGAAGGATTGAGGTTAAATACCTAAGTATTTGATAATGGTATACAGAATAATAATTTTATTTTCTAATCTATGTAAAAAAAAAAAGAATTCCTTAGTTTAGCTAAATGCTAGACGATAAAATTACCATTCATTTCTAAAGGATTACCTCACACTAGGATGAGCTTAACGTTATGCTTGAATGGAGAGTTTAATGTTGAGTTTGGAAGGAAAGATTAAAGGAAGGAAAATTTATTGCAAGTCTCTTTTTTATTTAAAAATTTTATAAAAAAAAATTAAAAATAAAAATTTTTAAATAATTTTTTAAAACTTTCTTTATTTTTTATGAACATTTTATTTTAAAGTTTGTTTAGTTTAAAAGATTTAATAAAATATCTAAATAAATGTAAAAATAACTTAATGATTAACCTTTCGATCTTTTTATTTTATTTTATATTTTTTAGACTCAATTTTTTTTTCTTTTTAAATTTTCAAACATAATCTTAAAAAACAGTTGTAGACGATACCTAGTTACCCCTGGTTAATCATTAGAGTGCTTTCCTAAAGTGCTTATCTGTATTTCCTAGTTACCCATTGTTATATTCTTATTTCTTAATTGTTTATATTTGCAAAATTATACTTCACATCAGTGATGAGAATGAGGAACAAGGTCCTCCTATAGGACGCAAAGGTAAGCCTATTGATGTTAGAAGAGAGACCACTTAAGAATCTCCATCGAAAATACTAGACAATACTAGACTGCTAGTTCAAATGTAATGCCTCTTTTTCAGTTTACAATGAAAGGTTTTGAAAGTTTTTAACTTTTTATGACCATGATCCAATTTTCACTTAGGGTATATTTAGAATCATAAAAATTAAAATTGAATTAAATTAATTTGAGTTGTATTAAATTAAATTAAATTAAAAATTAATTTTTGTATTTAGAAGTCATTATAAAAATTATGATTTGAAATGATTTTAAAATTAAATTTTATGTTTAAAATATAAAAAATAAGAATTGAATTAATTTTATTTTAAAAAATTTATATTTTTATCTTTTCTTTTAATAAACCTTCTCTTTTATTTATAATAAATGATTAAGGAGTAAATTTTAATAAATTCTACCGAAATCTACTCAAATTCTCTTATTTTTAATAAAATTTTAAAATAACTTAATTAAAATTTATAAAATTTTTAAAGATTTTAAAATCTTATCAGTTTACATTTTATAATTTTTTAAACAAAAATTTTTTTTTATAAATGAAATCAAATAATAAAATTTTTGATTCCAAACACATTTTTAAAGACATGTTTGATTTGATTTATATTTGTACACAAAAATAATCTTTTAAATTATATTATTTTAAACATAAAATAAACTAATCTAATTCAAACGCTTCCCAACGTTGCCTCAACTTCCACTTTGCAAAAAACAGATTGGCAATTACATTTTTGGGCTAAGCTGGGCCCAAGTTAACCTAAGCCTAAATTTATAGCCCTAAAAAATAACATTTGCCCAATTTTTGTTTTAGCTTAAATGGACTTGACTAAACTCAATTCGAGTCAGCCACATTGTTGGGCCAGAATAGGCTCCGGCCGGTCTTGGTTGATATTTTGAGCCTAAAATAGTGAGACTTGTCCTTTGAGGTTAAAATATGCAGCCACACTTGTTGCGGGTTTATATTCTCAAATGTCAACCTTATGTTAAGGAAGGAATCTAATTAAAACAACAAAGGACCAACTAATCTAAGAAAACCTCCTCAAGAGGTTTTATTTTAGGATTTAAATTTTGATATCAGATTTATAATGTTTGGATAACAGCTCAAATAGGAAAACATTCGTACTGTACTTTGAACCAGGCTGTGGGTTTCTTCTAACATCCCCAACAACAATAATTGCAACATCAAGAAAAGTGTTGAGCATCAAAAGTGGATTCCATGTTTGAAGGGCTTGACTGATTTTAAAGAATATTACATATTTTATTCAATGACTTGTTCAACCTTATCTTAATTTGAGGGCTACAGAATATGTGGGTATTAGACAAATGCATAGTTCATTTTTCAATAGTTCATTATTATTATTATTATTATTGTTATTTTTTTGGGGAGATCTGGAAAGAAAGGCGAAGATAAGTTTGTCCAGGAATAAAAAAAACTCATGGTATTAATACAGAAAAAACAACAACTATGTAATGATTGAGTTTAAAAACAGATTTATAGCTAAGGTAATTAAATTATTACTATACACAATCTTTATGTCTATTCTACATATCAATTTTGAATTAATATAATTTTTTTTTATAAAATTTGACTCTTCTAAAGTCGGGATTCACTTAGAAAGTAAAGAAATTGAACAATGTAATTATCCATTTACTTAAAAATTTACATACTTAGGATTATCCATGAGTAGTTGTAGATATCAAAGGTTAAATTTTTAAAAACTCTTATATTTTTTTATAAGGATTTAATTTTAATGTACTGTCAGTATAATTTTTTTTGACAAATTTAGTATTTAATTTTTTAATTAATTATTATTTTAATCAAATTTATTTAATAATTTCTCAATTCATAATTCAATATAATGTAACTGATAGTGTAACTGACAGATAATAAGAATTATACTCTTTTTATAAATATAATTGGGTTACTTTTGAATTTGTGGAGATGTCACATCAACCTAGCTAGAACCTCTTACAAAATTATCAAAACTGTTCACTATTAACTTATGCCTAAATGATTGTTTAGATATAATTAATTGTAACTTTTGCTTATCACTAGTTTTTATATAACATATATGTTTATAAACAAACTTACAAATAGTTTTTAAGCAATTAAACAAATCATCCACCTTGTTTTCTAGCTAATTCGGTTGTCACCTTTTTTCTTAGAAGCAAAGGAGAAGTCATTGCTTCAAGAAACCTGTTAATTGTTCCGCAAAGAATCCTATAAGGAAAATTAGATCATATTTGGGTTTGAAAGACAGTATAAAGAAATAAGTGATTGGGATAGGATTTAATTTACCATTGTCAAATTGTGAATTTGCCCACTTATCATTTACATCATTTTTAAAATTTGCATGTCAAAATGACATTAAAAATTTGATTTTTTATCAGGTCACGTATCATCAACTTTTATCTAAATATTTATGGCTTGAATATAACTTAAAAGAAATATGAGTATACGACCCAATAAATGAAAACAATATTTACTTTAGATGCTTAAATCACCATAAAATCTTCTTATAAAAGAATAGTAGTTTTTAATAACAGTTAAGCTATAGTTTTTAATTTATGCTAGTAATTTGTAATAATTGACAACAACCAGTTTACAATATAAAGCCTTTCAAACAAAAAAAGAGCCACTCCTTGAAAAGCTAATTGCCATTAATTATTAGAGGCTGTGAAGAGAGCATCCCAATTCGCTTTCTCCGAAGAAGGTGGGGATGGATTGGATAGTAGCCAAACTAATAGATTGAAGTACCCATTAGCAAACGATTTAACCCATATCAACCTTGGCTACAAATGCACAAATTTGGTGAATTAATCATGCAAAACACTGTATATTAATTGTTGACCTACAAGTAGAACCAAAAGGAAATAACTTTCATTAACATGACGAAACTAGAAGGACTTGTCTTCTATCTAGTCTCACCACCAGATTTTCATCTTCAAAAAGCTAGGACCCAATTCTATTTAAGAGCTCACACACATCCCCAGTATAAAACAAAACAGAAGTTATGGAAGGCTGAAGCACAAAACAGCAGAACTCGTCTCCAACCCTTCTTCTGGAATTAGTAAAACTTTTTAGTTTATATTCAACCATTTAAATCGTCTGGTTTAATCGGATGACGTTATAAAAATAATTCGCATATAACAATATACAATTCATGAAAAAAAATCATAAAATGTAAAAAAGTTTGAATTTTTTAAATAAAAAATTCATAACTAGTCCGTTCAAATTAATTTGATTGTAAATTCGATTATAAAATTAAACTATAATTAATTAAATATTCGGTTCCCAAAGCGGTCAGAATTATTCCATCTAATTTAGTTTTGATATCAGTGAATAGAAGTGAAAGGAATATGATATTCTATAACTTGCAAAATATATGCTACCACATAATCATTAACTTTTATATATATATATATATATATATATATATATATATATATATATATATATATATATATATATATATTCTATTTTAATTAAATAGTGATTTATATACTCTTAATTGAGTGTTAGTGTAATTAATATAAGACTTCGCAACTCTTATTTACTTTTGTAATATTTAGCAACTCCCACATTAAATTTGGAAAAAAAAACGTTAAATTTTATTGAAATATTTAACAAAACCCATCGAAGGTCATGAAGCAGAAGCTTTAACCTTGACACATACCAATCAAGCATAGGAAGAGAAATATAAAACCGACATAATCCTAGAAGGAGGGAAACCAAATAAAGAAAGGAACTTGATGTATATTCTGTAAGTTGAAAACAAATGAAGAAATTGACGTGAAGTACAAATAATAATAGCTAATGCGTTGCTTCCGGAATATAACAGCTCAACCTAGACCTCTAGACGTTATAAAGTCCCCACGTTACATGCGAGCAAAGAATCACTAGCTCATATATAAATTCTTTTTATTATTATTTTTTTAAAGATAGAGGGTGAACTCCCAACAAGAAAAGAGACTACAAAGTACAAACTAAAACTCACAAGAAATTGGATGCGGTCATAAGTAAACTGTCATAAGAGGACAAAGGTTTGAATTTTGGAGACGCTACATGTGGGAAGGTTCTAATCATATCTGTATGTGTTCAAAGAAATTAATCCCACACTTAAAAAGTGTAAAAATACCTGAAAAACCAAAAAAATAAAAAAAAAGGAGAGTACAAACTAAAGCATCTCAAAAAGGAAACCCCAATAGAGTCACCCTGCAAGGTCCCTACCAAACCTATGGGATGATCATAACCAAGATGAACACAAAAATACCCCTCATGATGAGACAAGTTGGCCACATGGTGATGGTATCAGCAAATCTTTTACCTTCCCTGAAAATCTGCAGTAGCTAAACTTCCCAATGTCCTCTGATAGAGTTTACTGGAAGGTGGGTGGCCCATAATTCTCCACACGAATTGATCAGCTTGAGTGCACACTGCTGGGAATCCATCTCTTGTTCCACCTTTGAGAAGCCCATGTTCCATGCATTCTATTCTTATTAAGGGGTGCTTTATAAACTATTTATTGGATGTTATGAGTTAATTTAATCATTATAGGACTCGGTAAGTCTCACTCACTTCAAACCAAATTTTAGAAATTGTCAAATTTTATTGAATCTTTAGCTTTGACATATACCAATCAAGCAGAGAAAGAGAAAGGGAAAATAAACTAGGTACAAAATTATATTTACTTTTCTTCTAGAAACAGTATCACTGTGTCAATATTAGGGAAATAATGTAAAATTTGGAAGTTCTTCCGAAACATAAGTGCACTTGATGAACCAAGTCCAATTTTGGTCTAGTTTAACAAGTGACCAAGGGAGAGAGCAAAGCAGAATCAATTAATATCACTGAAACTCTTTCTTTGTGCAGCATATTGCTTTGACAGCTTCAAGTTCTCAATGAACAAACTAAGACCTTTATCATGTACTCTATAATTCTCTTTATAACCATATCTATCCCCTACCAACCGTGATCCATTTACTCCTTTTGTTTACTATGGAACGTGCAAACATACAATCAACCAGCAAGACAATGTAACAACCACTAAGAAAATGCAAGCTAGCTTTCACATCCTTTGGCATATTTTACATGTTCATATAGATCATCCTATGTATACCAATTGAACTTTGAATATATATAGCTACAGAGAAGAGGGAAGGAACAAATGAAGACTGATGATTGTCAACATGTAAAGTGCTAATGGTAGTTGAAATTGTGGGTGCTGCTGCTGGGTGGGTCTCAAAGGCCTAAACCACTGTGTATTATAGAAGGCAAAAGCAGAAGCAGATATAGTCCGCGCCACGGGTCCATCACCAGCATACTCACAATGATGGAACACTAGAGCAGAAAGGGGGAAAGTGGCAAGCATATCCTTTATTACAAAACATCACATGAACATACCATACATGCTACTAAAGAAAACATATAAAAATTGAATTTTACATTATGAAAAAACAACAGAATTACAGAGTGGAAAACATTCAATGGTCAAGAACTTCAGAATAAGTTGAAACCAAATACAGACTATGGATCACAAGCAGGACAACCCAATTTACCGAGATAATAAAATGGAAAATTTCAGAGAGCATGTATTCCCAGAAATGCTCAGCAAGAACTAGTTGATCAGCACTAAGTTGCAGAGCATTTTGATAAGGGGGTTATTTCTATATGCCTTGTCTTTACATATCCTGATACTGTAGCAGTTGCATGCGTTTTTGTATCCTTAGCTGTTCATAGAACCTTCCTGATGAAATCCTCAGCCTGATCATCAACTTGACCATTTCCACCCTCTTCGTTTTCATCCTCTGATGAGTAATTGGATATCCTCACAGAGAATGGTGAGAGAAGAGGGCTCTTTTTCTCTCCAGGAGCAAAATCAGATGCATCGAACCTGAAGTTGAACGTGTACTCCGGGGTCTTGGGCACCAGAACCACAGCCTTAGGCTCATCATCATCTTGAAGTGCTGACAACCGAGGTTCCTCTTCAAAAACCTCAGGGGAGTGGATGCAGGGGAAGTTGAAATGGTGCTTGCGCCTTGGCAGGTGGAAAAAAACAGGATTTGGGCTGTTGCTGCAAGAGAATTCATATTCCTGTACGCCGAAGCCACCGCGTGCGACGCTCTTTGTGTGGTGGTGGTGGTGATGATGGGATGACATGAGATTGCTCACAGATTTTCTGAGCACCTTCCCTTTCTTCATCATCAAATTCATGTCCATAATCAGCTTCCTCTTTGATATCAGACCCTTCCTGATCATAAAGAAGGTGACCCTCAACACATTCCACAGCCTCTTGGCTACAACAGGAGAATGCACCTCCATTTCTCAAACTCTATATATTTAACAAATAACGAAGCAAGAGCTGAATTTGTATAGTGTTCAAGTCCCTTTAGGAAAAAGGGGTACTGTAACTGGGGATAAGAAACAGAAAAAGAGAATTGGGAGGTGGAGAGTTTTGTTAGTAGTGGTGGGTTTCTTGTTTCTGCGAGGCTTGCTGAACCTCGCAGAAGAAAAGAAAACCCGGTCAGAGAAAGTGGAAGGTGAAGGGGAGAGAATTATATAGGAGTGAGGGGGGCATGAGGATATTAGTGGTTGTTTTTCTTCTTCAATTCCCTTTTCTTTCTAATTAACGATTAAGTGCTGCAAAAGGCGCATGAAGAAGTGGGTATTGCGTTCAAATGGACCCAGCTGCCGCGCCTCTGCATTGCATTCCACGTAATTTCTGCAGAAAGAGAAAACGCAAGAAAGCAACAAGTATCCGTTTCAAAACAATGAATATATTAAGTTAAAACACTTAATGGGGTTTAAGGAAAAGAAAATGAATGGCATAATTTCAATGTGTTGAAACATAGTGGTTGATGTGTCAAATTCAGATACAGCTAAACACACCGTGTTTTTAAGAATTGTTAAATAGAAGAAATTCAACGGTTCAAACATGAACTGGCCTAAACACTGAACAGACAACAGGGGACCCATTTCGCTCTGTCGTTTTTCAGTGGCTGGGAAAAATTCATTATTAGCCATTGACACAAAAGAAGGAAGCTTTCATTCATGTGTCAGCCATGAAACTTCACGAGGCGCCTTCTGTTGGGGACACCTTTCACCTTTGGTTCAGTTTAGTATACACATTTGTTCCCCTACAACCCTTCCTTTTGGGTTACCAATGGAAGGTTCAGAAGTGGTTCTTGCCCTTTTCTCTTCTAGTTTAAAAAAAATACCTTGCTGCCCACAAAGAAACTTGATGGCCAATTCAAGGATAACTTGATTTGCTCATCCTCATTAATTCACTTACTAATTAGTATTATGTACTCTAATAAGTACTTTGCATTGAGTATTCCACATTCTAGGATAGTGCAAGAGCCCTAATTTAAATGACTCTCTCTTTACTTGATTCCAAGATTGAATTTCATTTGCTTTGCTTGAACTTTAACATGCATTTTCCTTATGGAGGTCAACTTCAAGATTTTTCTCCCTAATTCGACCTCCAAATATTTTTTTTTTACAATATTTATCTTCGCTCATCATATTATATATAGTTGTAATTTAACCCATAACGTTATATATAAGTTTAAGTATTGTTAGATATTAATATTTTTCAAGGTAAGTAGAACAACAAAAAATACTTTATGATATCACTTTAATTTCACCGATGTTCAACTTGGATGAGTCGCAATTTGGGTATGAGAAGATTATTTTGATCCCCCTCATCCTTTCATTTTGCTTGAATTTTGACAGCTCTATCAATGATTATACACTGAGATATTCACATATTTAGATTAGAGATGACAATTTGAGTTGTCTCATTTGAAAGCTTGGGTTGTGTTGGATGCAATTTCGTTCAAATTTCGAGTCCGAATAGGTTTAAAATTTGGGTACGATGAATTTTTTAGGCTGATACAAGATTGCATTTTTGATAGACTAGGCTTGGTCTAATATTATATGGAAATATTTTTTAATACGTCTTTTAAATTGAATTTATTACGTATTTTTTTACTTAGGCTGCTCGGACATGTACATAGATATACTTATGTGATGGCTTCTTTAAAGTTATTTTAATATATTTAAAAGTTTTTGTTTGGTTTCAAGGAAACTAAGAGAGAAGAGAGATGTGTTAGGAACTTCAACAGCAATATAGTTTTTCATTTTTTTGTTTTCAATTTTGGTCTCCATTTTCTGATTTTGTTTTCTTAGAAAAATTTACAAAATGTGTTTAGTTATTTAGTAAAATTTACCTTGGGTCAACTTTGTCCCAATTTGATCTAACCGGATTTATTTGAATTTAGGATTTACTTCAAAATAAACCAAGATCCTAACATTTGACCCATTTAAAATATCAGACCAAGATCCAATTAGCTCCTTATTGAATAGCACTTAAGAGACTACAATAACAACAAATATGCAGACTCATTGAATAGCATATAAATTTGTGCAATTTTCTTTTTTTTATATAACATTGCATAAATTCATAAGCAAATCTAATGGTACATAACCTGAGTTAGTTTTGGTCTAGTGAAAAGAGGTGTGAGTTTTATCATAACTATTTGAGTTCAAATCTTGAGCATGCGAAGGAATGTGCTCTTAAGACCATACGGAAAGTGACTTAATTAAATTTAAAGTTAACTCAAGATATTCATACCATACAACTTAATCTTAATTGACATTAACATTTATTTAAAGATATTCTTATCATACAATAAAAAAAAGTATAATGGTGCAAAAATATAAATATTCATTTATATCTGTACATTATTATTTATATATAACATCACATCTTTGAAAATTTGACAAGAATGCGTTGTAATCAAGATTTCTCTTTGAAATTTTTTTTTTAACAAACGTAATGAAAGTTGCACATAGTTATACTAACACACTCTTTTGTCACTCAATGTATAACACCATAATCCACTTCCCATTTTTTGAGTTTTTCACGACCCAAACAAAAGACAGAGGCATGCAAATCAACAACAATTGTAGAAAAAGGGCTGGAAGTTTGTTAGTCCACTGTACACGCTACCAAGACAAAAGACTTTGAATGGTACTTCCGTATAAAGAAAGACTCCAGCTGTTGGCAGTGAGGTCTAGGAGGAGGGCATACCCATATCCATGATTTCATTTTTTGTATTATACAATTTTTTTAATGTGTGGGTTATAGGAATCAATCGTAGGGTTTTCTGTGATCACAGCAGAGCAGAGGTAGGCTGGCTACTTTTAACTTTGAAATCAACGTATAAAATAATAACAACTGAGGAAGGGAAAGCTGAAGCTGTCAAATTAATGCGCTATCCCTACCGTCCCTGAATATTTAGATCTCTTTAAAGTTCAAAGCATATATGCATGAATTGTGGCTGTGGTTTAAGTTGCTATCTTCTTTTGCACCTTTTCAGTTGCCAAAAACTACCGCTTTTCTTTTATCTATATATATATATATATATATATATATATATATATATATTAAATATTTATATGTATGTAATTTAATAATTAATATTTATTTATATTTTAAAAAATATATTATATAGTACTATAAAATAGTGTAATATAATATTAATTAATTTTTATATTATATGAAATTTTTTAAATTTAATTTACTTTATAAAATTTTTTAATTTAACAGCTCTATTGATAAAATTTAATATTTGTAAAAAATTATTAAACAAATTAAATGTGTTTATATATATATATATAGTGCAAACTTCTCATTGAGAACAATCAGAAAGGAAGTTGCTGCGAAAGAAGATTTCTCTTGAATGAAGAGGACCTTTGTTTTCAGGATAAAATATAATTTATATTTTTAAAGTTTATCTTGATATTAAATTATTTTTAAAATTTTTTTTATCTCATTAAATTTTTATAAATTTTGATCTAATTTAAAAATATTAATTTTATTATTAAATAAAATAGAAGTCATTCTTACATGTATACTATGTGACTCATGTACATATCACATGACTATTTAATTAGAAAATTTTATAAAATAAAATATAATTTATATTCTTAAAATTTATCCCTGTATCAAATTACTCTTCTTTAAAGATGTAAATTATATTTTATCTTTATTTTTAACAGATAAAAAGAAATCACAAGATTATTATATTTTAATAAAGTCATAAATAATTAGAAAACATATTGAATTGTTTTCAAAATACTCCTAAATCATGGATCAACTAATTGGAATTATAATTCCAATTATCATTATGGATCTGATATAAAAATCTAATAAAGAAAATGACTATTTTCTTATGTGCAAAAGGAAATAAACCCCCCCTCTCTCTCTCTCTCTCTCTCTCCTCTCCGGTGTTTCTATGCTGCCTTTAACTGGTATGGTAACCCAAGTAAAAAATGTTACTATTTAAATTAAAATAATAATATAATATGATTCCCCCACTCAGTGCTTTGGAAACCAATCTCTAGCATGATTTACATATCCATTGCTTCAATTTAAGTTCTGGTCTGCTTTTTCTTCTTTTGTTGTTTCAGTATATATCTCGTCATATATATGTCCCTTCTAATTCTTTGTGAAATTTGGTACACAGTAACTGCGATTTGAGGAATGAAATCTAGGACTCTCATGTTTTTATATTAAAAAATATTAAATAGTAATTCTATTTCACATCTCATTTTAGTAAAATCAAGATTAAAAGTATAGAATATATTATCTTATAGAGTTAAGGTTACAATTTCATACTTCATGCTTAATGAAATGAAATTTAAATTTTTTTTTAACATACCCCTATTAATTTTATAAAATTACTAAAATTATCTTTGTTAAACATACTTAAATTTATTCTTTTTTTTGTTTATGATATAATTTTATTTATGATTGAATTTTCATTATTTGGATACTTATTAACTTTGATGATTTTTTAGTTTAATAAAATAATTTTTAGTCTCTATGTAAATAGTTTATTTTTTATTTTTTGAACTTATTCACACAAAAAAATAAGTGTAGAATATTTATATGAGGTTATAATATTATTCTTTTAAAAGATGACATTAATATTTGTTGTTATCAAATTATGAAAAAAAAATAACAAACTCGAATATTAAATTATCAATAATGTATATTTATGTTATAACTTTAATTCTATTTTATATAAATTTTATTTACCAAACAATAGAATTACTTGAAAATATATTTTATTTCAAAAATTACTATATTATGAATTAAAAATAATTTTTTCATTTTTGTCCATTTTATTTTATTTTAATAACATGAAATTATTATTTTGTGTACCAAACTTTTCATTAATGTTTAAAATGAAGATCAATTTGAGTGTTTATTTGTGAACAATTATATTGAATAATTATACCAAATAAAAACTATATTAAATAATTATTTAATTCTTATATATATATATATATATATATATATAACTTGAATTTTTTTGCCATAATTAATTCTTATCCTTTTTTTTGGTCTACATAAATAATTTTTATCTGAAATTCAATTGTACTTGGTAGTTTTGAAAAGTTGGACAGACCGATCAACATTTATAATAAGATGTCCAACCTAGTATAAAGCCCCATTAGAGAGAGTTCAGGCCTCATCCATATCATGCATTACTAAACAAAATTTAAATTCAGACGGAATTTAGGATGACCAAAAAAAAATTGAGATGGAATTTAGTGATGAGAAATATTCATCATATAGATTTTGCAATAAAGTTTTAAATTTAGTAATAAAATTTTTAAATTTAAATTCTCTAATTAATAATTTAATTAATTACTAATATATATTTCATTACTAATTTTTTTTCTGCAACGGAATATATTCCATTACTAATTTCTTCACTAAAATTTTAGCAATGAGTTCATAACATATAACGACAAAATTTTTTTTGATAAATACTATTTTTCTAGCAATAAAAAAGTTAAAAAGCGAAAGACTAATTTTTTAATCTTCGGTCTGACTCTTTGCGAAAAGGAAATATATCAATAATGCATACTCTATTTACATTCACTAAGAATCGAATTCTGTATATAATCCTTAAGGGACTCAAATCGCTTCTACTTGGATTAACGCATCGAATATAACTACTTAAAAAATATTCTTATCATTTATGATTTAAGATTTTTAAAAGAACTCGATTACTTACCTATAAATAAAGGTACAACAAACCACATACACAATTTTTAATGACCTTTATTTTACCTAGTCCAAAATAATATACATATGTTTTTATTAATAAAAGTAAAGCATGCACTTCCATATTCGGAGTCTTTTGGTCTTGCTTGGATTTAAATCTTCATTTAAAATAGAATACTTTCAAGTTGGTTCAGTCACAGCCGAAAGGGGCAGCGTTACTTTTTTTTTTTAATCATTTTTTCTATGCAAATTGTGCGGTGCAACTCTTGCACGCAATATTTTTTAATTTTGTTAATTTTTTTTCATATTTAGATTCAATTCAGTTCTTGAGAAACTCCAAATAGACAGTTATATTGGTCAACTAAAACAGTAATTACACTATTTTATGTTATATAAATTTAAGTTTTTCCTATATTTGTAATATACTTGCATATTTGATACACATACAAATAATATATTTTTTTAATAAAAGTTTACGGAAAAATGAGGCTATTTCAAGATATACCATAAGTTTCAGTAAATACTTATAATAATTAAATAGTAAATATTTTGTTATAAAGCATATGACTTAAAAACTGTATATGTCGTAACATCGTAAATATAATTATTTTGAATAATTAAATATGACTTAATAATTATTTTGTTTTAATAACTGTATAGCTGTGTATGACTTAATAATTTTAAATTAAATAGTCATTTTGAATAATTATTAGCCCTGTTTAGATTAATAGTTTAAATAAATATTTATTTGAATAGAGCTTATTTAATAAGTTTTATTGTCAAGTGTAGTGTAAAATAAGTTAAATAACATTTGAATACAAAAATATAAAAACACTCGTAAGTGCAAAAATTACTAAAAAGAATACTTATAAGTGCTTAAGGTTAGTTTTAAAAATTCATTAAGGTTAATTTTGTCATATATTATTATAAAAATTGCTAGTGCTTAAGTTATTTTTAACTTTCACAAAAGTATATTTTCATAAGTTTCAATTTCTAACTTATGAAAATAAATCAAAAATAGCTTCTAACAACATATTAGAATTTTAGAAGCTGTTTTAATAAGTTTATACAAACGAAATATTTGTTAGTCATTTAGCATAATTTTTATGATAAACAAATTTTTAGTTATAATTCTCCCGAAACATTATCAGCCAATAAAGCCAACTTCAAAACATGAGTTAGGTAAATTCGCTTAAAGCATCAATCATGGTTCAGTTTTAAAAGTTTCTCCTTCGGCTAAAGAATATGCACACTCATTTACTTCCCAAAAATATGACAAGACACAAGTTTGCAAAAAGGACTACAAATAACACAAAATAAGAAAGTGCCAAATACAATGCATACAACCATCTCCCCTCAACTCATGTGAACAAACCAATAAGAATTTTAAAATAATATTTTTAAATTCCAATTATAATGTAATGAAAAACAATGGAAACACTATAGGAAAAAACCTCCAAAAGGACCAAATTACACTAAATGTCTAGAAATCAAAATGTCCAAAAGGATGTTTGCTTGTTGTACATTTTTGTATTGTGCAAATGTATTTTGACATTTTGATATTAGAAATATAAAATTATTTATATATTTTCACCTAATAATTTAAGCTGTTACGTAAAGGCATATGATTTACCTAACAGTTTAAGCTGTTACGTAAAGACATATGATTGCGTTAGAGATATATAAAACTATTTATATGCATTCACCTAATATCTTATAAATGGTGAATGCATATGAATGATTTTATATCTCTAACATTAAGTATAAATGTAATTTTAGACTCCTCAAAATGTGATAGATAAATATTTTAGTAGATGCAATATTTTGTTACTTTACTTTGCCGAGATCCCAATAACATTATTTTACAATATTAATATTCTAAAAGTAATTTTTATACTAAACTCTTATAATTTTAGCTTAAAAGTAGTTTTTATCTTATACTATTCAAATGACATATTAGTAAACTATTATTAAATATATATACACTTTTCCGCATAAAACTCATTCTTTTTTTCAAAAAGACATAAATGACCAAAAGCAAACAGATGGAAACGTGCTATTATTAGTCTCTCTATTTAAGCTTTTGCATGTATCATCTTACGCACATGCTTATAGACACACACAAAATCAAACTCACACTTGCACCAAAAGCTGAAACGCATTACCGAAGATAAGTCATTCAACGGTCGTTTTCTTTCAGTGTGCTGAGACTTTTGACAGCATATACTTTAAATCTTTAGATGCATGTAAAATATCCAAGTTCTATACATATATAGTGAGGTTATCTTAGACTAATGGATAGTTGTTTCTTTACAGCCTAGATTGCACCACTCCCAAGCGCATGTTTCTCCCAAAAAAAAAGAAAGTACCATCAAAATCAAATCTCGTGTGTGCAGCTAGCGAGTGCACTTCTTCTGGTTTTGATTTGAGAGGTATAAATTCATGCATGCAGTAGTTTTCTAGTTTAATTTGTTGCTTTAGTAGGAAGATCATTTCCACAAAGTTACAAAATCTATTGCCAAATTTAGTGTTATGAATTAATTATTTTAAAAATTTAAACAATCAAATAAAAATACTTAAAATTTTTGATCATTTATTCATAGAGACTGTGATATTATGTTATAAACTAATTATTTTAAAAATTTAAATTATTAAATAAAAATATATAAATATTTTTACATCCTACTGTGCTTCCATTAAAAATATCAAATTGTACAAAAAGATGATGGTACTGAAGCTGCAAAGAAGGTCCACGTACAAAGCAGGACAATAGGAAAAAGTTCAGGTACATATATATAAACATATGCATGCACCTTTGGTTGGCTTGATATTTGTGTTACTCGAAAAAGTTATATATTAATTTTGGGGCACAATGAGAAATGTAAAATTCTTGGATCTCCTTATAGTAAGCAAAAGTTCTTAATTACTCCATTTGCATTAAATGCAAGACAAAGCAAACACACTTCTGACTTCTCTGAATACTAAAATGGATATTGGGTATGGATATCTTGCGTCTTGAGAGAAAACAATGCTTGAAGCTTTACATGTCAGACCCTATTACAAGTCTCTCTTGTCCAAATTATATATTTCTCATCAAAATGATGCACAGCTCGCGTCCATGAAAATACAAACATAAGTTTACATGAATACACAGCTCATCAATGATGGCTAGCTATAGTATAGGCTTTTAATAGAAATCAAATTAGATAATCTAACATGATTTTTTCTGTCATAGATGTCAAATATATTGGCGCTTCAAGATTTCAAATGGGTTTCCATAAATCAAATGTAAAACTAAACAGAGTACTTCAAATTTTTTTTCTCCAAAATTTTAAAAAATACTAACTTTTGGACAAATATAAAACCAATAGTTATTTAAGATAAGAGAAATCATTCTTCTACATTATAATTAGGGGTGTTCAATGAGTCTAACCTGAACTTGTACAATCTAAACTAGCACCCAACCCATAAATAATGAGTTGATTTAGATTTACAGGTTTGGTTAAGTTTGAAATCACCCAATTTGTGGTGATAAGATTGATATTCGCATGCTAAATTCTCCTACTCATATAAAATCGTTCCAACTTATCGAATTTTTTTAATTGAAGGACGTTGGCATCATTCTAACCGTTTATTAAAAAATGTGTTATAAGTGGAATGTCATCATTTCATTTATAAGGTATTTTTTTTTTGGTCATAATTAAGTAGAATAATGTTGTTTACCTTCTGAAAACAGAAAAAAAATCTGAAGTGGAATGACGCCTTTTCACTTACGAAGAAAAAATAAAGACAAATTAAATAGTGAGTTTGTACAACATCTTATAACTAGTCCTAATCTTTATAACCCGACTCAAACCCACATGTATATGTTGAATTGGTTCAAGTTGAGAAAATATTTTCTTCGGATCTAAATATTAAAAATATCCTAAATCCAATCCACTCATTGTTAAACCTTGAAAAATATTAAATATAGGGTGCTTGGTGATCTTAACGTACAATATACTAATATGTTCGAAATAGTGACCATGTGTGCAAATGTAATAAAAGTGTTTTCTTTTAACCTTAACAATAAAGTTTTGCATTATATTGCTGTTGAACTATTGATTACTCTACCATTTTTCACACATGACACATATATTATATTGCTACAAAGCATGTTAGCAAAAGCAATTCCAATAGACGACATACACAAGTTGATCATGGGGTGGTTTAAATTTCAGCGTTCGTTTATAATTAGTGCTTTGGACTTTTTGAGTTTCGACAAGGAGACTTTTCATGCAAAATATCCAAAGCCAGTCTAAGGCTGGCGTTTGATTAATCAACTTTTGTTGATCTTTACAGACTAGATGGCACCATTCACAAACTGCATGATTCTCGATCCTAATTGATCCTCGTTCGAGAGCTTTTTGTAGGTCAAATCAGATTTGAGAGCAACATATGCATGCGTTTGATTTCTGGTTCCTTTTGGAAGATGGAGAACCAGAAAAAAAAAAACTAGCATCCAAAACCAAAGCCAGAGTTAGCTTCGACCTCTTTGGTTCTTAATTTACTATAGAAATATCAAGTTGCATCGATTAAATTAAGTGTATATTTGATATAAGGATAAAAATAAAAAGAAATTTTTTTTGCATGAGTTGTATAAAAATCATATCAAACTGACCTTAAGAGTTTAATTTTTGTTTACTATCAATATAAATAATGTTACACTACTACACAATTATATGTTATCAAATTATTTAATAAATTTGATTATAATATAAATTATTTAAAAAATTAAATATTTTTAATATTATGACAACATATTATTTAATAAATCTGAAACAACGTAAGCTTGCTAGCTAGGACTAAAAAGCACAAGATTAGGAAAACTTTATAACCACATATGTACTAATTTGATTAAAAGTTGGCTTGATATTTGTGGTTGGTTTATACACAAACAAGGGGCTGCGTTTTCTTCAAAACGTCATGTGCCCACTTGTCCATGATTGTAGAAGTAAAATTAGATTTGCATGGGACCAAAATTAGATTTGCATGGGACCAACATTATTGTGCATATGGTTCAGGTTTAATTATCTCATTCGGAAATTGAACTTGCCAAGTTAGACGAAGAAATTAATAGGCTGTATGAAATAAAATTTAATTTTACGAATTTGTTAAACTAATTGGTATAGAAAAATATGCTTAAATCCGTTCAAAGAAAAAACCACCACACAAAACGTAGAAACTTATTACTGTAATAAAAAAAAAAGACTATATTTTTGGTAAGATTATTCTATTATAAAAATAAAAAGTAATTATTTAATTTATAATATAATTAAAAAAAAGTCAGCAACCAGAAACCTTAATTACATGTTTCACATTTCTTTTATACAAAAAACAGAAAGCACACGGCACATGGAAGTGGAGAGGATCGAAATGAAAAATGTGAAGGCTTTGAGTAACCTTAGAGGCTAAGTTTTCAAAGAGGAGATTCATAAAATTAATCATTGGACATTCAACCTTCCTTACGCTGCCTTGAAATCTGTTGCTGCAGCATAAGTGGCCCAGAATATTTGAATATAGGCTGTGATGTGAGCCTCGCCTTTTCGTTGAAATTGAAGACTCGAAGTTGAAGATGACTGCACTAAGACAATGAGATTCTTCCCATTTCTACCAAAAACAGTGGAATCTGTGAGAGACATATGGCCCCAAATGTAGTGTCAGTGGTACCACTCCACCCCTCTTCTCATTTTCTCAAAACAACGAAAGAAGCTGTGATAATTGCCGAAGCTTAATGGCGTTTTTGGTCATTGAACCCCAAGCAAAATCTAAAGTTAAACAGTAGTAATTATTCTATTAACATGTGGTGGTGGGTTTTGGTTTGCCTATTTCCTCTTTTCTCTTCCTCAAAAGACCCCCACCACGCGCCCGCGCCCCCCCCCCCCCCCCCCCCGGGTCAAATAATTGAAAGGGGCGAAATGAAAATGGCCAAGGTATTAAAGCATAAGGCTCTTTTTTTTTTTTAAGATTTTGAGGTTTTGTAATTTTTGTTTGATTTTTTCGTAAAATTTATTCTTTTTAATTTAATAAAGGCTTCCTTAGATTTTGTGAAGAAAAAAAATAATAATTGCTGCTTTTAATTTGAATTTTTTAAATATAAGATGTATTTTAAAAAGTATAAGATATAGAGTTGATATAATGTTGATGAAAATATTAATAATATTTTTATATAATACAAAAATATTAATGTTAATTCATAAATATATGATAATTCACTTCTTTGAATTTTGTTTAATCAACTGTTGTTTTATTTTCTTAATTCAATATTGGGTACTTTTCAAGTAATCTACCGCTAAGCTACAAGATAAATAATTGGCCCTTAGAATTAGTTTTAAACTATATTTATTTTGTTTGGATAATTTACAAAATCGGTTGTCATATAAACTTTTGAAAATCAAATTTGGCTCCGGTATACGAATTTATTAATTCTATCAAGTCGCCTTTAATATTTAACGTACATATTTTTTTTATAATTTAAAATTAAAAAAAAATAAAAAATACTTGAACAAACTAATCTTTTGCAGTCAACTTTCATAAAATTAAATTTTATTCAAAATCAATTGTCTTCAAAAATTTAACCAAATAAGTACTAAAACTCTCCTAAATTACACGCTGAGCACCAATACTGCCAATGCATAGGAAGAGCCGAGGTGGGTCATCATCTATCACCAATTTAAATTTTTTCTACTTTTGGGTAAATCAAATCTATAAAAATATCCAATTTGCCAAGAGGACCCCACTAATAATTTCTACACATTTCATGGTTACCCAGTACCCACCAAAATTTTGCAGCTTCCTGTCCCGGTGGCCCAGCCATTACTGACAAGCCCTATCATGCAAGGCCAAGTGTCCCTCAACTTTATCTCCTTCTTTAACTTTCACTTTCAAGCTTTTTCTTTTCTTTTCTTAACCCCCACTCTTTTTTTGTTTTAACATGTTTCTCTCACACAAACACAGCTACATGTCACTGGATGCATCCCTTGCTGCCTCGCCTATATAAACCCGCGTACCCACCTTGTACTCTTTCGTGCCAAAACACTGCTTTTGTATTGGCAAAGTACAAGCTTCTTGTTCAATAATCCTCTTCATAATATCTCCCTCTCTCTCACACACAAAAGCACAAACGCAAACATTCCCCAGAATTATAGTGCTTTGCAAGCTGTTTGGGAAATCTGTAAGAGTTATTATCAGTTTACTCTACAAGGGGGCAACATGAAGAACAGAGCATCTGGTTTGCTTAAGCATATCATAGCTGGTCTGAGCTCAATGGCCAAGTCGAAAACCATGGCCCTCAAGACCAAAACAAACGCCATCAAGGCTCGCCTGATCATATTCTCGCTCATGAAGAACAAGAAGTTTCTGATGAGCTCCATTTCCGAGAAGTTCCACTCTGTCTTTGGGGGCCACCATTCTCACCCCAAGGAAGAGTGCTTGCTGGAGGATGGCGGCAGCGACCAGAGCAGGGCCATCGTGGTGTACAGCAACAATGCCCACTCCTACGAGGCCGTGCCGAACCCCAGCGAAACCCAATTAGTGGTGGAGGACAAAGACCGTGATGATGGGTACGAGAGTTACTACAGGTATGGAGAAGACGAAGATGATGATGACAAGTACCCGGATCTGACCCACACCCTGTTTGACACGGAGGATCTGGATCTCGGGGCCTCGGTGATTGATTTGGTGAAGAATTCCAAGGAAGAAGCAGGGCAAGAGTTCAAGTTGGAGGACGAAATTGACCACGTGGCTGACCTTTTCATCAAGAAATTCCGCATGCAAATGATCTTGCAGAAGCAAGAGTCCTTGAAAAGGCAGCAGGAAATGCTGCAGAGGGGTGCCTGAAAACCAGGTTCAGGCCCTTCCTGATTATCGCGGTTGGCTTAATATTTAATTACATAAAAGCTCAACCTCATCTCCCTTTGTCATGTTTTTTGTTTTGGAATAAGGGAGACCAGCAGGCACTGCTTAAAGTTTGCTGAGAATTTCTGGTCTTTTAACTGGCATAAGACCAGAACAACCCAGAACTAACAAGGGTGATTCTTTGTTCTTTCCTTTTTTTTTTTGTAATTTATTGTTGGAGAATCAATGGGGTGCATAGTGTTCTTCCTTATTATCTTTTCAGGTCGCTCTGTATAAAATATAGAGAAAAAGAAACGGAAGATGTTATAGATGTTGTAATGGTATACAGCGCAGATGTTGGTGTTTCACTTTCAACTCTGTAAATCTGCAACCATTGTTGTAGCATATGGAGCACCACAACCATGAAGCCTAGCTAATTAAGCTGTATGTTCATATATAACAATAATGATAGTACGTGAGTTTTCAACATTCTTTTGTTTCCATTGAATGAGTGTTCATTCATTCTTAAACTAAATTTTTTATATTTATTAGCATTTTGAAAGAAATATATATGATTGTGGTAACAGAATGAGAAAAAACTCACTCTCAGCTTGAAAAAGTATAAGTGCTCCATCCTGCACAACGGCACTATAGCTACTAGTAACAGAAGCAAAGAACTATAGAGGAATACATCTACCATATCTGGAAGGAAACCAAAATAAAGGAGACTAGGCAATCAAAGAGAATATTTTCATCAAAAGGTGCGAGGTCTGAGTTGCATGTGCAGAGCAAGCACTTATAATCCAGCTGGGAGTAACTATTGTTTAGCTGCTTCCTCTCTCTTGAAGCTTCCTAAAAAGTTTGTACTTTTAATTTTTTTTTTTCATTTTGATTTATTCTCTTCCTTGGCTCTTACTTAAGTTTGATTTTGTAAATATGTACTTCCTTTTTCTTTTATAATAACTAGTATATTGCTTTCACGTTGCAGACAAAAATTTAATATCAGATAAGATAATATAAAAAAAATTATTATCAAATTAATGTAATAAACACTTCAGAATTGAGCTCAATAGAACATCGGAAAGATAAGTATCTTGGAAAAGAGAAAAAATTGAGTCTTCAAGTTTTTCAATATTACTAAGTTAGCAATACTTATAAAGTTAATTAAAAATGATAGAAGATGACAATTAAGATGAAATATATGTGACAACATATATAGATGGGATAACATAGTAGTGTGTTTTAGGATGATAGTTGTCATAAAGGGACTAAAATTTTTGAAGGGAAATTAGCTAACAAAAATTTGGCATGTCGCATCCTTTTAATGTTTTCTGGTTCTGGATGTGTTGGAGACTTTAATATATACGTTTCTCTTTTAGTCAACTTATTAATTCTTTTGACAGTTTGAAGGATATGGAAAGGAGAAAATGTCTTTCTTTCTCTTCATCAATTATTCTTCTCTTTATTCTTTTTTACTTTGAGCCTTTGAGGGTTAGCTTGAAGCTGCTTCGTCCCTAGGTAATTTCTTTAATCTCATGTCATACCCACATTATACTGACCTAAAGAAAATTAATTAAAAAAATCAGATTGTTATAAGCTATATGTTTCCTTTTGTTTAAGAAACACGTTTTTCTTTTGTTTTTTTGTTTGTGTTTTTTTTTTTTTTTTACTGGGGGAACCAAGTCAAGTGATTTTTTCGAAACACGTTGTGTGTAATCCAGCCTTGTAGCTTATCAAAACAAAGCTGGCTTCCACACTAGAACTTGTTATGTTTGCTGAGATGAAGAGTAGGCTTACAGATTACAAACTGCTTTTGCCAACAGCGATTTTTTAACAACATCCTTTGAGAAGACGAGAACAAGTTTTGACCTACGCAGATTTGCGGATTCTAGCTTTTTCAGAAAAGAATGAGAACAAAATCTGCTATGGTGTTACATAAAAAATTATTACTCAGTGGTCAATAACACTAATATTGATATTTTCTTTTCTAGGATTGAGCTATATTTTTGGAAATTGGATGATTAATTAAAGAATATTTTGCAATATGATAGTTCTGTATCACATTAGAAGTAACTAAATATGGATAAAAGTAGTCAAGGAAGCCATGATGAGAAAATTTCTTTGCACCCAAATTTAGTTCACTTCTTCTCAAATTAAGGTGCTTGGAGAGCCATATAACATTTGACTACTATTTGGAGGAGTCATATATATATATAACTATTTTAAGTACTCACATGAAATTTTTTAAAAAATTTTGGGGTTCGATATAATACTTTTCTTCTATTTGAAGTAGCCATATGTACTTTTATTAAATACTAACGTGGGATTTTACAAAATTTTGGGGTGGACGAGGCTCTTACAGTATGTTTGAATAGAAGAATTTAAAAAAGTAATTTTTTATTTCTAAATTAAGATAATATAACATGTATAAAATGAATAAAGAATTATTGAAAAATTAAATAATGATATCTTATTTTATTTTTTATTTTAAAAAATGTTTACGGAAAATAAAAAATTTCTTTCTACCTTCTAAACTCCTAAATTAAAACATACCCTTAAAATACGAAAAACTACTGTCCTATGAATTAAGTATTCAATTGTTTAAATAGTAATGCTATATGTACATATCATAATCTTACATTGCTCTCACGTAAAGAGAAATGAGTGGGTTAGTAGAAATTTTTCATCCATTACTTTACACCAAACGTGAGAATTCTTAGCCACTCATATCTCTTTATGTGAAGGCTATGTGAAATTGTGTTATGTAGATATAACATTGCTATTTATACAATTATTTCACAAGACAGTACTTTTTCATTTTTGTTTGCTGAAACAATGACATCTCGTAATTTGTCAATAATATTTAAGAGAAAGTTGCTAATGTGATTCGATTTTTTTCATATATTATATATTATATTTATTAAATATTAATTTTCATAATAAATATTTATATCTTATAAAGTGTATCTAGTAATTAATAAATATTTAATAAATTACTAAAGTGTTTCTATATAAAAAAAGATAAGTACATAAATAGTGTCTTATTTCAAAAGAAAACAAATATATAAATATTATTTTTATGAAATATTGTCTTCAAAAATTATACTTAGATGGAAGATTTAAGAAAAGAAATGAGAGAAGAAGAAAGTTTATCACAAGTCAATTTTTGTATGGAAATTTATAAGTAATAAATTTTTTTATTAAATTGTATAAATATTTTAAAATATCTCCAATTTAAAGAATTGTAAACATATAAACATTGAAAGAAAATTTATTACTTAACCTCTTAATCTCTTTCCTTTTCTTCGATTTAATTTTCTTGTATTTTTGTCTAAACTTTCATATACAACTGAAAAGAAAATAAGAAAACTAAAATGTTATTTATACATCAAAGTTCTCACATGATTTTTATATTAGTTAATTATGTATAAATTTATAATTAAATATATGTATCAAATAATTAAATAAATTAATAATTAATTATTGTTTATTAATAATTAATTAATAATTTGTTTGACTATTTAATATATATATTTAATTATAAATTTATACATAATTAATTAATATAAAAATTGAATGTAAAAATTGAATGTAAATGACAAAACTGACAAGAGTAAGACTTTGGAACACCCTCTTGGGTTTTTAGCCAGTGTGGAGAACCATACCATCATGGTATATGTTTGGAGACCAACCGGCACCTGGAATGGAACAAGAACAGGAACAAAAGCAAGAACAGGAACATCGGTCCATCCAAACAAAACTACGATATTATTCTGTGACTCGTGACTCGGCAACCAATGACCCAATCCGATGCCATGTCCGACAAGTTGGGTTGTTGTCGTTTTTTAGTAAAACCCGCGAAATGCTGAAATCTCACCTCATCTAACCAAATTCTCTTTCACCGGCCAACCAACACCGTCCACGTTGCTTCACTTCTATTTCTTTTTTCTATTTTTAATTCTTTGTTTAATAATCTTATTTTTGGATTCATTTGGTTTAATTTTAATTTTCGATTAATGTAATTATCTAATTATTTATTATTACAATATCAAAAGAATTCCATTTCACAAATTATAATCCAACTTTTTTAATAAAATAATTATATATTAAAATACGATTGGATAATATTTACTCTAAAATTCAATTTAATTTTTATATAAATTTCAAGGTATTTAAATAAAAAATAATGAAATAAAAAAATAAAATTAAATAATCCTGTTCTTCAATTTCACATTTATTTATTTATTTAGTTCCATATAGATTGTGTGTGTAATTAACGTATCCATTGACATTCGTCGCGTTCGTTCTTCATCATACTCAAAACCCGAATTTAAAAATTTCTCTCTTTTTACGCGTTTTGCTTCCTTCTTCTTCTTCTACTTCTTCACCAAACCCATTCATTGCGTAGATTGATTCAGAACTACTCATTCAATCGCAGCAGAATCGCAGGTATTGGTTTTCCTTATTTTTTATTTATTGTTTCCTTGCTTTTCTATCTTCATTGCATAGGATCTGATTGTGCTGATTATCAACAATTTTACGCTTTTGGGTAATGGGTAGTACGTTTCCTCATTTTATTGTGATCAAAATCTCCGATCCGATTGTATGTATGTCAAAACCCACCTCTTGTCAATTGGATAACTAAATGGGTTTCTCAAAATTCAAGCTAATCCCGTTTGGATTTGATCCATTTATGATCAATATCTATCCATTTTATATTTTAGCTTATGTTAAGAACAATTTGTCAATTGCAGCTTTATCAATGATGTGGCTTAACACTGTGCACATGATTATCATATTAGATCTTTTCCTTTCATGGTGCTCCTTTTTTTTTTTTTTCTGAAACTTTGCATATGTGAAAGATAGGGGGTTGATATTACTCTTGCAGGGTTTTGGTCTTGTTTCTCTTTTACTTCACCATTCTATACTTTTACACTGACTTCATGTCTCATTTGGTGCATCATGTCTGTGTTACTTAGTTGAGTGTTCTAATTAGACTCTCAGGGCTAAAGATGTGAAAACTTGTCACTTGGTAGAGGAATTCAGGAATGTGGAATTTTAATGATGGTATAGGTCTTTCAATTATTGCAGGTTTAGTAGCTGAGGATCGTTGTAAAATTTGGCTTTAGGTTGAAGCTTCCAGTAATTGCCAGCCCAGGATATGATGAATGGATCTCAGTATTGGGGTGAAAGTTCCAGTTCGACTTCCCTTAGCAGTCAGCAAGATATTGAGGATGACCGGATGATTGCTCTTGTGCTATCAGAAGAGTATGCCAAATTGGATGGTGCAGTTGGTAGGCGCCTTTCCAACTTGGCACCCGTTCCTGTAAGAATTCCTACTTTTCAGTTATTCCCCTAATAATCTGACAAAAACTTTGATTTTTGGATCAATTATGGTCATACTAAGCCCATGCTTAATCTAGGTACCAGTTTTGATTTCTGCTTATCAAATCACTCCTTATAAAAAATTATACAGCTAATTGTGTATACATTTCGTCACTTAAATACAGTGGAGGAGAAGGAATAGATTTAATACTTTTAAAGGGTCATACTGGACCTGATGTTCTTGATATTCTCTGTTATCATCTTCCTTCTTTCTCTGTCTTTGGATTCTTTTGAGATGTGGCTCTTATTTTTGTTTTGCTTTAACGGTATTCTGCATTTTGCTTCATCTGCTGGGTCATCACATAGAAAAGTAGACTTTCCTAGATGGCTCACTCGCCCCCTTTTTTCGAAAGGAAGTGGGAGGGAAGGATATCTGAATATTTATAGCTTTTCTGAATATCTTATAATTTCAACTTCTTGAAATTTCAGCATGTACCCCGGATAAATTCCTTCATCCCCACCGTAAGTGATGCCAGTATGGATCACCAGCGTCTTCTTCAGAGGTATGCATTCTTTCAGTTATATAAAATCCAGCTGTTTCTTGTGAGTAATATTCCAAAGCTTTGAAGTTTCCATCTATACCCATCTAGTAGAAAGAGATGACTATTAAAATAATGAGCAAGGGCATAAAATATGCACTTGTATCATGTATAATTAAAAAGGTAACTGGTCAAGTAAGTATTTTGTATAATTTTTCTTAATTTAAAAAAAGTAGAAACAGTATATACAAATTGGGTTTTCAAATGAAATTATTTAGGTAAAGACATGATGTCCTATATAGTTGAGACTCGAGAAAGTTGTAGGGCATGACTATACCTATATAGTGGCATATTGCCATATGGTTTTGGCTATCAAGAAAAGACTAAAACTGTTGTAAAAACTCTTGATAAGAGCAATATATGTCCATATTTTCAACCTCAAGGAATAAATAATGGTAAATTTTACAAAGCTTGATGAGAGAAAGGCTAAAAGAAATTTGTGTGGTGAAATCAATCATTGACCTTTCTGTATGTGGCGTGTAGAAGTAATTACTAAGCTATTCAATGATGTAGAGAGTACAGATTCTGAAGCATCAAAGTTTGCAGCTTAAGCTTTCTGGATTTTTGAAACTTTGTTGTCTTTTCTATGTACAATTGTCTTTGAACATATTGATATGTCTTGGGCATCTAGATTTGTAATAATGAGGATCAGGTCAGCTGGTAAAATATTATACACCTGTTCCTGCTTTGTATTTACTCTTTGGTGGAGGTATTAAATAATTCTCTCTCACTTTTTTAGGTTGAACGTCTATGGTCTATGTGAAGTTAAAGTCTCTGGAGATGGAAACTGTCAGGTATCTTACTATAGCAACAGTTTACGAGCATTATCCATTTGAACTTTTATTGATAATTTGATAGAATTGGACCAGGTGAAATAGGAGAAATACCAAATAGTATGTATTATTTGCCTTCCAGTTCTACAATATGCAGAACAGAAACGTAATCAAGTCTGTTACAAACCCAGGACTTCCGAGAGGTCCTGACTCTCCCAAACCCAAACTGTTCTAAATTCTTTCTTACCTCCAACTGACCCTTCTCTACCTATTTATACAAGACTCAGTGCCATTACTTGTGACTGGAAGTTCCAATCAACTACCTATTTAAACCTTTCCTACTCTCCTTTTCTTTCTAATAATATACACTTGTTTAACTGACGGGTGGCTAACAATACTCCCCCCCAAAACTTTCACCTTGTCCTCAAGGTGAAGGCGTGAGTATAATACTATAGTAGCTGTGAAAACTCCCACCGGGGTCCCATTGCTTGAAAAACTCTTTTGCACTGCCAATAGCAGCATGTCCTGCACCATCCATATAAGCTTGCCCAATTCCAACGTTGACTATTCTATAATTTGCACCAGGGGAATCTAGACTTATTGCTGCAGCATTTACCCTTTCAGCCCCAACCTTATGGAGGACCTTTCGATTACCAGCATCTCCAAGAACTACAAGAAGATTCAAATGAAGCCAAACTGCCACACTGTCACTTCTCATGTCCCATGCAACAAAAGGAATGGTAGTGATAACAACTGCTGCCTTAACAGCAGCCAGATCAAGAGCTTCAGCAATGACTTGAAAACTAACCCCTCCTTTCTCCTGTAACACCTGCAGAACCACAGCAGTTTAACAGTAGTACTAGGCCATCCCGAATGACTATAACAGCTGGGTCCGCTTGGCCAAAAACATTATGAGTCACCCAACGAACAATTACAACAATCAACAAAGCCTGAGCAGAGCCTAATCCAAAGACATAACGCCTCATTGAACTAAGCCTTTCAACAGAGAGCTGCAGCCCCAAATTGAATAATAGGAAAACAACTCCAAATTCAGCTACTACTTTTGTCCCATGAATGCGACAAATGATGGAGAAAGTCATGCAGCCAAAAACAGGACTGACTTTGCCAAATGATTCCCCAAAGATTTCCTGTACCCCAGAGATCCTAGGAACCACATAGTTTCTGTACATTGAAGAATCAGAAATTGTATTTTCACCTTTATAGTAAGGAACAAATTCATAACTTCCACAAGGTATTGAATTGAATGTGAATTTCCCGTTAGCCTTTGACACATCGTAACAGCAAGTTTCTCCTTCTTGAGGTTCATTAGTAGAACCTGGCAGATATCTGACCTCATAAACATCATCTGAATATAAGTAAATGTGGACTCTTAATATTGGATCTCCCTGAGAAACAACAACCCCACTAGGACTATACCCAGGGACAACAAGAACATCATCAATCACCCTATTTTCAAAGCCCAATTCCATCTGTGTTGAACCTTTGACTGCAACTTCCATATCAGGATATGAAATACGTAATGTATATTCACCTCCATTTTTAACTGAACAGCTTTCTCCCCCAACAATACACATAACTCTACCAGCACCTTTTGAACCTGCTCCAACTCTAAGCCTAGTTGGAAGAACATACCTGATTTGGGTCCATGCAGATGACCAATGTATGGCACGAAGTTGTCCAGTTCCCGTTGACCTCTTTCTTCCAGTGATGCGGCTACCCATGTTAAGAAAACTAAGCCCCGATTCATCTAGAACAGAATCACCTGCTACTGCATGTACTGTAGCTGCCATGGTTGCAACCTCTACTGCTAGCATTAGGAATGGAGGAAAGCAGTGAGCTTCTATCTCCTTACATTTACGTTGCTTTTTTTCAAGTAGGGCCTTCCCTCTTTCTTTCTCTAAGTCTGTCTTTTTTTCTTCTGAGTTGGGCTTGGCCCATTAAATCTAAAGAATAGTTTTCTTTTTTAGAATCTGAGTTCTCAATGATTTGGGCTTGGTACACAGACCCAGTATTGAACCCACCAATTTGGTTCACTAACCCAATGGGATAATCCATCCCTACATCCTTGCCTCCCTTTCCCTCACGGTAACCGTCACTGTCTTCCCTTTTCTCACGCAGCAGATAACTGCCATTGCTACCATGTTTGCGCCTGCCATTGTCCTTCCTGCCTTCGAGACTCCCAGCTTCGCAGCGCCTATCCACGCTACTGCACAGACCAATGTTCAGCAGCTCCGGTGGCTCCAACATCTTCGTCGGCGACAGATGATCATGTGGCACCCACAGTGACCCATAAAGATATGAATCATCGGCTGCTGCGTGTGTGGCGTCCAGTGGCTCAGGCAGCTTCAGCGGCTTCAGGAGCGGTGGCTTCACCTGGTTGCCGGTTCGTCTGGCACCCACGATGCCACCACCACAGTCTGGTTGCGGCTTCGCATCTGGTGGCTTAGGTGGTGGAGGATCCGCTAGTTTGAGTGAGACCCAGAACTCCATGGCTCTTACGAGCAGTTCTCCTTTATACTCTCCCATCGCGCAACCCTGTTTGCTAGGATGTAAGTCCAATTTCTCCATCCGTTGTGAAAATACGCTCAAGACAAGCTCTGTTCGGGCACTGACTGTGCGACCCAGATAGTGGACTTCCTTCACCGAATCAATCCCCTTCTGGTGTTCTCTCTCAACCTCAGGCTTTGTCTCTTTCACGAGTTCCTCCTCCTCAGTCACCATATCCTTTTGCTGTTCAATCACCTTCACAGTCAAATCTTGTGGGTTTGCTTCTTCCATTGCCTCCAAGATTTCTGGTTCCTCAACTATATCTATTGACCCATAAGCATCTTTCCCCGGAAATAATGGAATCTTGAGTTTCCGCCATCGGTCTTACAACTCTCTTCTTACTTTTTGGAGTTCTTTCTCCTCCTCCTCCCATTGTTTCCTCCATTCTTTGAACCTTCTCTCTCTAAGGATTCCAACCATGCCTCCATTCTCCTCTAAACCAAGAAATGCTCCCTAGATGGGAGCTCTGATACCAATTGATAGAATTGGACCAGATGAAATAGGAGAAATACCAAATAGTATGTATTGTTAGCCTTCGTTCTACAATATTCAGAACAGAAACGCAATCAAGTCTGTTACAATCCCAGGACTTCCGAGAGGTCCTGACTCTCCCAAACCCAAACTGTTCTAAATTGTTTCTTACCTCTAACTGACCCTTCTCTACCTATTTATACAAGACTCAGTGCCATTACTTGTGACTGGAAAATCCCAATCAACTACCTATTTAAACCTTTCCTACTCTCCTTTTCTTTCTAATATACACTTGTTTAACTGATGGGTGGCTAACATAATTCTCCCTACATTGCAGTTCCGTGCACTTTCAGAGCAGCTTTATAGGTCACCTGAACACCACAAGCATGTTCGGAAAGAGATTGTAAAACAGGTATATTGTGCTGGTGTTGGTCATGTGTAAAGGATCAAGCCTCTGAAATATGTCTAGCTGTGAGGACATCTGGTTTTCTTGGGTTGTGATTGTTTAACTAGGTTAACTAATTTAAATTTGCTGATGTATAGATGAATCAATGAGTGCATTCTCAAAAGGGGTGGGGGGAGGGATAATAGGAGCTTTTGGTTCTTTTTTAATGTCTGAGATAAGTTGAAATTTGTTTGTCAAGAACGCCTGTGGTAGCTAAGTATTAACTATAGAGATGGTAAAAAATATCCTAGAAGAGAAGAAAATGGATGGACTTAAGAAATGTAGGTAAATGATAGGTATAAATAAAATCATTAGATATTTAAATCATATGACGGAAGTGGTAAAAATCCTCATGTACTGGAGGCTGGATAAATTCAAAATCTATTAGTACCATTAAACATAGCAAACAGATAGTTTGATATGCTGATTTGCATATTGTTTGTCTTTGCCAGCTCAAAGATCATCGTTCCTTATATGAATGCTATGTGCCAATGAAGTACAAACGATACTACAAGAAAATGGCAAAGTATGTATCTTTCAGATGAATTGTTGCTTATATATGCCATGAGCCATTACATTTGTGGGCTCTTTTAGTGGCATTTCCATCTAACTTACTGCATTCACCTTCTATGTTCCACATGACAGATCTGGAGAATGGGGGGACCATGTTACCTTACAGGCAGCTGCTGATAAGGTTCTTAGTGCTGTGTTCAAATTGTTTGTTGCTTTTGTGGAATGCTGCCAATTGATTGCTTTTTTCATTCTTTTCTTTCTTTTTTTTTCAAACTATGATGAAAAGTTCAATTTGATTATTTTAACTTGAGGAATATCCTTATTAATTGCAAAAAAGAAATTTCAGTTAATCTTGATGTGGTTTATCTGTTTTTTGACCGGAAAGAGTTGCTGCATCCTGCAAAGAATAATAGCGTCTGTAATTTTGTATTGTATTATTTATACTAGTTGGAAGATTATTTTTGTGTTTTGTAATCATGTAATCAGAATGCTTATCTCTTGAGTCAGTCAAATTGCTTTTGTCAGCATCTCCATTGACAAGATAAGTGAGGGTTAAACTAAGTAGAATGTGTTATATTTAAATTTAATACCATAATGGAGTGCAATGGGAAGATTTTGTTAAGGAATAGTGAATGCTGCATATGGTATTGAAGCTCATGCATGCCATTCTTGTGTTTTTCCGCCATATAAATTCTGGTTATTGGAGACCTTAAATGTAAGTGTCATTTTGACCTCGTCAAGCATGTAGTGGAGATATCCTGGCTACATATTTAGATACATACATAAGTATAATGTAGAGCTTGCTCGTGCTACAATTTTATAGTAAATGAAAAAAATGAAATACAATAATGACATTGATGATGTTATGGTAATGTGCAGTGCAATTTTATTAAATTGTTATGTCTTTAGAATTCATGCAATGGATCTATTCTCTTACAGAAGCTGAAAGTTGGATTCTCAAATTTTTTGGCTTTTTACATTAAAAACTCTGACCAACCTGTGCGTCTTATTTTTGTCAAATTATTAAAATATGATATCATTTGTTGCGTTTGTGTATCACTGCCGACATGTACTATAATGTTTCTAGTTTTTAATGTAGTTTGCTGCAAAGATATGCCTTTTGACATCATTCAGAGACACCTGTTTCGTTGAAATTATGCCACTGTACCAAGCACCGAAGCGTGGTAAGATTGTCATTATCATTGTTATTCCCCACAATTACTTAATTCAGTCTTAAATTTTACAAGATTATGAACAGGAAGAGCTTACTAGAGACCGTGTCACCCCAATTTTTTTCAAGTTTTCTAGTATGTAGTTTCAAGGAAGATCCTGAATCAGTGGTACCATAAATGGCCCTCCCAAATTTTTTTTGAAATCTAGTAATATATAGTTCCAAAAACAGTTTTTGTTTTTCATTAGGCCTCTTTTAATTAATTCAATAAGTTCATAAGTTGATGCTATCTTTTAAAGTCAAGCCTATAATAATTAAATATTCACTTTCAGTCCAAGGCCCATAGAGAACGTTTAACCAAAATTAAAGAACAAAAGAACCAAAGAAGGAGAGGTCTATTTGCACTTTTGAGAGGTCTATGAATTTTAAAACATCAAGTTTAGTTCTCAGATCTTTAATTTTGAATTCTTAAAAAGTAGTATTCTCTTATTCCTTTCTTTCCCTTCACTTTCTTAATGATGCAGAGTTGTGGTTAAGCTTCTGGTCTGAGGTTCATTACAATTCACTGTATGAAATTCGAGGTTTGTTCACCATAGAACCTGATCCTTCCTTAGATATGAACTTCAAATACTGTTTGGGTATTGAATATGGATCTATTAGTTATTGATTTGTTTTTTTGTCTTTGTTGTAGATGCACCGGTCCCACATAAACCGAAGAGGAAACACTGGTTGTTTTAGGAGAGGTAGATGAGAAGCACTGTATAATCATTTTATAGGTAAGGAAAAAGTTCACAAATCTCCCTTCAACTTTGGAGCTTTGGCTAATAAACATCTCAACTTTCAGTTTTGGAACTTAACCCTTTTTTTCTTTTGGGTATATTTGACTCCAACAACTCCCTTCAACTTTGGAAAACATCTTAGTAGCCGCTTCTGTCTATCTTTTATTATTCAGTTTATCTTTGCTACCACCTTCACGCTTGAAAACTTCAATCACTCATCCACCCATTGATCTTTTAGTGATCAGCTCCATGCATAGAAGCCAAACAAAATATATAAAAATAGACATACTATATGAATACGAAATAGCTATTGTACATTTTTCAGTTTATGAGGGTAAATTGCCAAAAATGAAGTTTGAAGAATTGTCAAAGTTTCAAAGATGAAGAAAGGTTCTGGACATTTTTTCCTATAGATAAAAAAATGAGGACAGGGGTGGGGAGAAATTACTTTTTTTTCCTCCCCTTTTATTCTTTTGTTTCCTTTTGATAATTTTTTTTTATTAAACATATTAGTTTGTTGTTATCATGCCTTTGGCTTCTATCACAGAGAGCAGTATAGTATGATTTTTATTTTATATAAATACACATTTCTTTGTAAATTAATTGGTGTTTTGATTTACTGTACTAGATTTACGAAATTGTCTGTACCATTTAAGTCGCCTTCTCTTTTCCCCTCAGCATGTGTATTATTAGCTTGCATATTTTACATGGTGGCCATACACTTTTTTGTTTGGTGATGGTTTTTTCTTTTGGAAATTAAATTGCCACTTGCTTGCTTGGAGTATCACATAATCATTTTTCCCCCAAAAGCAAAGATTGCTAATGTTTTGGCTTTTGGGTTTTAAACTTATGCCGTGTCTATAATACAATGCCAACCCATTAGTAGAACTATTCTGTTGAATGACTGCAAGTTGCAACACTGTGGATGAGAACAAAGGGTGACAAGTTGCAGTCAGGCCAGTGGTTACATGGTTGAGGCATTATGCCTTGAAGAACTGCACCCTGGGATGATCCTGGTGGAGGACAATCCTAACCCCTCCCACCAGCCCCAAACAACCCCCCCCCCCCACCCCCCAATCCCCAAACCCCCACCACCCCTTGGACCCAAAAAAAAAAAAAAACCAAAGGGTGACGAGTTGATTTTATTTACAGGATGTTTGGATGGAGGAGTATGGAAAGAAGGAAATGGGTGATTATTTATTTTTAAATTAAGAAAAATATTAAATATTTATAAATAAATAAGGATTGATTGAAGAGTTATAGTGTTACGTAATAATTCCTTATTTTTGTCCTCATATTTTAAAAAAATCTCAAATAAGGAGAATATTTACTTAAATTAAATGGAAATGGGTGATTTTTTTATTTCTAAATTTTTTAAATTGAGAAAAAAAATATAATATTTTTAAGAATGAATAAGGGATGAATTAAGAATTATATTGTTACATGATAATTTCTTATTTTATTTCTCTTATTAAAAAATAAATGCCAATTCAGGAGAATATTTACTTAAATTGAAAAATTTTCCCGGGTCTCCAAGCTGGTCCATTCAAGCATACACTTAAGAGATAAGTAAAATTTATCTAATCAGTGCATGTTTGGATTGTTACTACAAAAGAGGATTTAGATCTTCGAATAAAGTGCAAGTGATAATCACTTACGAAAAAATTAAAAAAATGAATTCTAATGTTTACATAATTTATTTTTTATGTATTTATATTCAATAGTATAGGGTGTTTGTGTTCGAGGGAAGGCAGCATTTTGGAAAATTTGTATTACTGCATATATTTCTAAAAAAAATAATTAATTTGGCTCCCAAAACAATGTATTTTTTCTCTTTGGCCCCTAAGAAAAATTTCTTAGCTTTGCCTTGCTTGTATTTTATCAAAAATTTAAACTACTAATTGTTAGTTAACAGTAATTAATATTGCGTTTTACTTTTTGAAGTGAACTATCTACTTTAGAGGATCTTAACTCAGTAATTGACGTAACAAAATGTAAAACAAAAAATAAAAATTGAAGATAAGAATATAATGTCTGGGCTCTTTTTTTAATTTTTCTTGCTCAACAGTGGATGTCTTGGGTCTCTTGGCTCTTTTTCTCTTATAACTTTTTTAGTTGTATGGTTAGGCTTAAGGGCCCATTCACATATTGGTAGTTGTATTTAACAAAACTAAATCCATTGGGTATTAACTTAAGATTTAAGCTGAAGTGGTAGAGGTAAGGGATAAGGGTGATTATAATTGGATCAAACTGATTTAAAACAAAAAATTGAAGATTGAATAAAACTAAAATTAATCAATTTTATTTTGTTTTATTTTTATATAAATTGATTAATTTAGTTTGGTTTTTAGTTTTTATTTATGATACTAAATCAAATTGAACCGAATTGAACTCATGTAATTACACATATATTTTTATAATTATATATTTATTAATTATTATATTTTAATTTAGTATTGTTTCTATAGAAATGTTTATATTAATTTATTGTCTATATCTATTTAATTATGCTTTTATTAACTTTTTTAGATCAATTTATTGTTAATTGAGTTATAGAAAGCAAAAAAAGTTTAGTTAGATATATATATTTTTTTAAAAATACTTAACCAAAAATTGATTAGAGCGAACCAAACTAATTTAGTTCTCTAATTAAAAAAAATTAATTAGTTCCTAATATAAGAATATTGATTGATTCGTTTACGATATACCATACTAAATCACAAACACTCTTGATAAGAGAGCGTACCCTCTTAATCGCCAACCTCCGTCAGTTCCAAACACTTGGTATCAAAATTAAGTCAACCAAAGGTACACAATAATAAGAAGGATGTAGGCGCTCGTCATTATAAATTTTCTTAATAGTGAAACGTGTTCTCTTTCTTGAAGGAATCCCCAAGTCGAATCCGGTCGCCAAACAATATATAATTGTAGTTAAAAAGTCCCACCTTTTGCAACGAGGGTTGGCCATCACAGTTTGAGAAGCACGAGCAAATCATATGATATTTTGGTATCACATCACTGTTCTCATTAATAGGCACAAACTTATTTATTTTTAACGTAGTTAGAATATTACTTCAACTTTTCCTTTGCAAAAAAAAGAACAGGTTTTGCTCTTTTTATCGCAAGAGTTCATCATTAATATAGATGACAAGAGAAACATTGTAGAAAATCATATTAAAGTAAGTAAAAATATTGTGAATATTGTAAATCAAGAAAGGAAATACAATCAAATCCATAAATTTAAAGGATACTATGATTAAACTAATTTTATTCATAATATTATGAGAGCACATTAAATTTGTTATAGTATGAGTTTGGATCCTCTACAATTATTGTAGAAAAGAGGAAGAAATAAAATGAGTTTGCAGAATTAAGTTGTGTTAACTCAAAAGTGTTGGTTCAATTCTTAGTAATAATTCTTTATTAATAAACAATTAGTAAGTATTATTATAAGTTCTTATTGATATTTATGACATATTCTGTCCTTGAAATAAAAAAGCCTGTTCTGTTCTAACTTTTTGTTATAAAGAAAAGACTAGATCTCACAATATAAAATTGTGGGATTTATTTTGTTTGTAACTGTTGATATCCAAATCTATTATATAAAAAATAGTGAGACAAATTATTATCACTTTTGATTTAAAGATATTAAATTTATGAGTGATTCAAATAAATTAAATATTATGAAAATACTCTTAATTGAAAAAAAATCATAGGACAAATATATATTAAGAAAAGAAAAAGGGAAATTGGATCAAAAGGTAAGTTAGTTAATAGCAATGCTACAATTGAAAGTCTATCCTTGAGAGGAAATAACTAAAACCTTCTTTAATAAAAGCCCCGTGGACCTTGCTTCAGATCCCATCAAAGGTTGTAAGCCTGAGACTAGTATTTTCGCTATAGCAGGAGACAAACCACATGAAACAGGTAAGAGTCTGGCAACACAGTTTCGCACACATGCAATCTAATGCTTATCCTAAACTAATTGGAATTCAAGTACTCTTAATTAAAAAGCAGCTATATACAGGCAGACTCTGATTCTGTGTTGGGAGTGGCAAAGGACATGTGATGTTATAGTTGTAATTTTCCTTTTTTTTTTGTTTTACTAAAAAATTTAAGAAAAAGAAGATTACCTCATTCTAAAATGAAAGCATATTATACACTTCAACAAAGATTTACTGTGATCAGTGTTATTAAAATTAGACCGTCAAGATTGTCGGTTTAAGCTTAATCATTTTCACTGTTTAAATTATTTAATTGAATTAAATAATATTATAAAAATAATCTATATATAATAATAAAAAATTTATAAAAAAGAATAACATAAAAAATTTTGAATTTTTTTAAAATAAAAAAATTATTGACTAGTCAATTTAATTAGTTTAATTAGTCGATTTAAATAGTTTTGATTATCTGATACAATGATTGTAATATTTATATATAGTCTATTAATGAGAAAATTTAATAAAATTCAAATTTTAAATATTTAAAAATATATAATTTACTAATTTTATCCCACTGGTTGATCTAATTATCATTAACAACTCTATAGTCGTAATAATTTGTTAGGCTAAGCTGAGACCCAGCTCATTAAATGGTTGCATTCCAGAACAGATTGCATTACAACAGCTCAATTATCGGCATTCGGCAGTGGCAGATAGATTCAGAGAATCAGAGATATATATGGTCTCTCTCTCTCTCTCTCTCTCTCTCTCTCTCTCTCATTCTTCACTAGTCGTCGTTTTGTTATCGTGAACAGGACTGCTGAACTGCATCCAAATCCAATCTATTGGTCCCAGTTGTAACCAGTTGTTGCAAGTAAACTCTCCTGCTGTTACACTATGACAGAATCTTAAATAGAGTTTTAGTGTAAGTTAAATAATATTGTATACACTATAATCTGTTTATACTAAATAATTTAATGCATGTCACATCAATGACCTATATTATTGATTTTTTTTTACTTTATTCATAATATTTAACTTTCCAATGCTAATAAAAAATAGTGTGTGATTCGTAAAAAGCAATAATAGTCCACGTATTTTATGTGTCACATAATCAATTGTAGAATATAAAAAAAATTATTTTCAATAAGATGTACTTAAAATTGTCATTAGAGTATTATTCTGATATTTATTTTCTTATAACAGTACCTTAAATATTAGTTATTTATTAGTCGTTAATCATATTTTCTATGTTTTAAATATTTATTATAAAAATAATAATAACATATATTTGAATCATCAAAAGTATCAATATTCTAAAAAAAAAAATAAAGATATTGTAACAGCTCTCAAGCTGCTATTCTATTGGTAATTTCCTTTTGGGTTTAGAACGCCTTAAATATAGCAAAGATTCCTTCTGCCTGATGTCTTGCAAAAACTGCATTTTTTAAAACTAAAATACGTATTTATTATTTACAAATATTAGTATAACTATTTAATTAAAATTTTAGTCATCTAAAAATATATTTACCCTATAATATTATAACACAATAATTAATCTTTTTTACTAATTTATGATGAATCTACCTATTTCAATTATCAAATTCTTTTTTGATAATTGATCCTGAATATATTCAAACCTTCTTTTTTAATTTTTCTTACACAATTTTACCTTTTTCATTATTATTTATTAGATTTATCTCTAAATAGAATTATGTCAAAAAAAAATTTAGAGGATGGTGAATTTTAAGTAAAGACTATAGGTTCAAGTTGTGATGGTAACTCTTCATTATATATATTAGAAATATTAAAATTAAAATTTACTTTATAACCTAATAACTTTGTACATATACAAAAATACACACATTGTAAGACATAATTTCTCAATATTAAATACCACTACAAATCGGTAATACTAAATATACGACATGTGAAATATATCACACTTTTTTAAAAAAATTATATATGGTTTTTTCTATTTTAAAATTATACGCTTAACATAATCTATTTTTAATATACACGAAAGAATTCTGTTTTTTGAAGTGGATGTAATATAAAATTAAGGAAAACATGGACTCTCCCCTCTCTCCACACTTTGGAACACTAATGAATCTAAACTTCATTAGTAATAAATAAAATAAAGCAACAGAGCTTGTTGGGTTGCCAGGAATAGACGGGTTCAACTTCAATTCAACTAAATTTCTTTGCTTGCAACCTGATATATTAATTAAATAATAACAAAAAACAGGTCTTTTCTGGTGCTTTGTTTTCTCATAGAAGAAAGCACACGTGCTGGTGATAGTCAGGTTGAAGACAACGCATGTTCTCTGTGTGTCTCTAATCCCCATTTCTAGTTCTAAGATGGATAACAATTCAACTAATTGTTTCTCCAAATAGTTAAGGGTGGCCACGAACTCGTATAAATCAACTCAACTCAACTAACATATAGTCCTAAGAGGTTGGGTTAGTTACTCGTAAATATAGAGACTAGCACATCACGATCTTAAAAATACATAAAATATTAGATTTTTAGAGTCGCCATTTAATAAAAAGGCTTTAACCTTTACGTTTAGTGAGAAATTCTTCACTAAATATCCTTTTTTGTTAAAGAATATTAGTATAAATATAATGTCCTTTCACAATTAATGATTAATAAAAAGGCTTTAACCTTTATGCTTAATGATTAATATTTATATTTTTCAATTATGTGAGACGAATTAGCCACTCATTATTATGAATACAAGTACTACTATAAAAAAGAAAGGTATTGAAAGAATCTCCTTATTTATGTATTTGGATTTGAAATTTATGATGTATAATTATATCATTTGGTATTTATGTATGTATGTAATTTTGATTTGAAAATTTATTGTAATAAGTTAAATTTTTTTGTATGTTCAACTTACGGGTTCAACTCAATTCAATTCATACATATATGAGTCCACATGGATTACAATTGCCTTTTTTTTAGTAGATTAGATAAAAAAAAAATCCTAAATTCAACTCAACCTAGCTTTGTCCACCCCTGAACGAAATTATCCATATATAAACCAAGAATAATAGCAAATTCGTTCTACCTCCAATGAAACTTATACTATTATCATATGTGATTCTAGGGATCAACCCATTCATTTTGTTTCATTATTTTCTTTTTTCATGTTTAAGTTTTCTGTGTACAAGGTGATTAATTTCGTTAAATCTTGGGCATGTAACTTATATTCAGGTCCCATTTTGACTTGTATTTGGATAAAGATATGAATATTGTAGAAAGAACCCCAGACAAAGAAAGACAAAAACAAGGGTAAAATACAATTTGCATTAAATTCTATTCTGTATGCCAAAAGTAAACTTTAATTCAAGTCTAAGGTCCTTCCTGTTGCAAATTTGCTTTTCTCCAAAACTTTGATTCCCCATTTCAAACTTAGCATTTACGAGTGTCATTGAGATTGAGTTGTATTATCACATCATTATTACTTTATAATAATGTAATAATAACAATAATAATATAATCTCCAAAGCGTTGACAACACATGAATCAGAACTTGATTTGATTCCTGGTTTTCTATCCCACAAGAGGTTATCCTCAAGATCTCGAAAACAACAGATCAGGGTGGTTCTATAATGCTAGCCATAACCAACTAACAATGCCTATAATTATTTCTTAATTCCAGTTAAGAATACGCATAAAACATGGCTTATGTTAACCAAATCATGTGACCTTGTTTGTACCCTAACTAATAATAAATAAACATATGAAAGCCACAGCTTTGTACCCAACTCATGCTCCCACATGCAATATCGAGTCGAAAATAACCGGTTATTCGGATGGAGGCTTGTTTTATGCAAAACAAAAATCATATTATATTTTTTTTCTCTCAATGATATGTGCATTTTAAATTTAATCTGTCACAGATCAATTTTTTTATGATTTAATTTGTCCTTCACAAATCAAATTTTGCTTCGATTTGTTCTTAATATGATTAAATTTTAGATTAAATTTATTTTATGAAGGAATAAATTAATTATAAATTTGTTTTTTTTAGGGAAAAACAAAATTACAAAAATTAATTTGTGGGAAATTAAATTGAGCACAAACACATCAGCCAGGAACGAAAATAGTGTTTTATTCTTTATGCAATGCGATATGAGTAATGTTACTCGAATGCACAATTCTTTCGTTAGTTTAGGAACAAAGCTTCTTCTATACAAGACACTTAGAAATGCTTATTACGATTTAAAAATCATAATAATTATTTGATTCAAAAACTTACATGGATATACTAAGCGTGCGTAAAGTGGATAAAATTTAAATTCAATAAATATACAGATAATAATAGTCTTTTTCAAATGAATCAAAAAAAAAAAGTCTTATTCAAAATTTAAAACGCGCCCTAGAAGAAACGAAGAAACCGCACACGGGGCCCTCGCACCAGAAACGACAGACATTTGGTCCCAATTTCATCTCCTACTTTTCAAAACGGATAGCGTCATGGTACTATTTTTTTGTTTTTGATATTTTTTATTAGTCGTGAAATATTTATTAATTATTAAATTTTATAATAAATATTTAAAATTTATAAAAACATAATTAATAATTAATAAATATTTAACCATCAATATCAATATCAATATCAATGTTTGAACACTTCACTTTGGCTAAATTCCAAAAAAAATGTATACAAATTCTAGTTATTTTAAGATAGTGGCTTTGCGAATTGCGATTTCGTTCCGACAGATTGGCTCTCTATTCAATGGATGGATTTCAAAGAGCACTTCCTACGCATAGATTTCTTGAGACTGGCTATGTGTCGTAGAGCGTCATTAATTTTTAATATACTACCACTTCTGTTACTCAATAATATTCTTTCTGTCACAAAATTGTTATCCTATAAAGGTTGATCCAATCTCTAATTGTGTGCCAAATTAGTGTTTTATAGATATACATAACGATAGTCTTTGATAGAATATGTAAGTTTTATAATAATAAAGATATATGTGGATAACATTACTCTCTCGTAATGATTCTCTAATATAAATAACAATCAGTGAACAATATACTCCCATGTCCTACCAAGTGTAGTATATCTCAATATGTTAAGAGAATGATACTAGAAGAAGAGATGAAAAATATAATAAACCAGAAATAATTATCATAATATCTAATTAAGTAATCAGTTATAAATATATTTTTTTGTATTTCTTCATCAAAATTCAGATTATATAACTCATCTTCCTAATATAAATCCCACTTAATTATTGATTGTCTATAAAATCTGAACTCTAAATCTTCCAATTAAATTACTTAACTTTCCTCTTAGAATTTTTCTTATGATGTTCATAATTCAAGGGTACTATTTTTCAAGGGTACTATTTCAGCCTTTTCCAAGCAAAGTGGTGTTCACCTTCATCTTTGGTACGTTGGAAAATTTCACGTCAAACGAACGTGATAATAGGAGTACTTGAAAAGACACCTGACGCTTAAATTAATCTAAAAGCAAAATGAGAATTAAAATTTAAGTAGAGAAAATATATATATAAAGAGATGAATTTCATAATAAGTATAAACAAAGAAAGTGAAGTTGCTAAGATTTATAAAAATAAACTACATGCAAGTCCGTGAACTAAGGCCCAACAAGAACCTATCCACTTAAGTACTCGTATGATAATAATACTTCTTAATTAAAATTGTGACATTTTTAAAAGTATCATCAAAGAATACTTCTTAAAATTGATTGATAATAATGTTTGTACCACATCCAAACAAAATTAATATTGTTATCAATTACTTTAAATGAATATACTTTTTTCTGGTACAACGTTAAATGAATATACTTACAAAACTTTAAAGCATCTGATGACATCTAGTATAATGCAATTATCTATAACCTTTTCTTACAATACATAAACTATATATACATGGGATTATATCTCGATTTGAAAAAAAAAATAAAAATTATTTGAACTCAAATATAATCGCATTAAAAGCTTGTCAAAAAGATTAAATAAATATTATGTTTTGCTTTATAATCTAGTAATCAAACTAATGCTTTGTTTATTTGTTGGTCTATTTTAGTAAATTGCCTTATCCCTTGGAAAGGGAATGGTTGCTATGCATTTGTGCAATGATATAAAGAATTGTTATTTTTTTTTTGTGGAATATAATTATCACAAAGTGACTCCCCAAAAAATTCAAAAAAAATATGTAAAAATATTTAGTATTGTGAATAATATCACTCTAATTAGAAAATGATTGATGATTAGCTGGCAGTCACAATGTGAGTTGCTTCTAACTAAGATCCTAATAAAGGCAAACAGAGGATTCATGCCAAAAAAAAAAAAAAAACGAAAATAGAGAGAGAAGGGTCCAAGGGAGGGTCTGCTGGAAGTGCCTATATGTACCCAGTGGTATCAGCAAATAGGCATAGAGTTGCTTCAGCTTGCACTAGTTGAAACACAGAAAATGAGTTCTTCTTTATGGACTGTCTGTCTGATTTTGGCGTCGTTGGCCTCTTGTGCCTTCGGCGGCACCCCACGGAGGCCCGTCGATGTGCAATTCGGCAGAAACTACGTCCCCACTTGGGCTTACGATCACATCAAATACTTCAATGGAGGTTCTGAGATTCAGCTTCATCTCGACAAGTACACTGGTGCGTGCCATCTTCCTTTCTCTGTAGAAACGAAAGTTATATATGCATGTTCACTGTCCCTTATCTATTTTGTCATAAACTTTGTAAGTTATTGGTGCGATTTTGAGCAGGTACTGGCTTCCAGTCCAAAGGATCCTACTTGTTTGGTCACTTCAGCATGTACATAAAGTTGGTTCCCGGCGATTCAGCTGGCACTGTCACTGCTTTCTATGTAAGTAAAAAAGTTTCCGTTTTTTTTATTTATTTTTTGTTTCCACCAATTTGTTTACTCGTATCAAGGATTATACTTCGAGACTTTGAATATTTTGTTTCCTCTGTTTTATTTGACCTTGGCTGTGATTGGAAATTCTGCAGCTATCTTCCCAGAACTCTGAGCACGATGAGATAGATTTTGAGTTCTTGGGGAACAGAACAGGGCGACCTTACATTGTGCAAACAAATGTGTTCACCGGCGGCAAGGGTGACAGAGAACACAGAATCTACCTCTGGTTTGATCCTACAAAAGCCTACCACAGATACTCTGTTCTGTGGAACAATGATCAGATTGTGTAAGTACTTCGGGAGTCAATTCATTCCCCTAATAATCAGTAACAATTTCACCTACCCTTTTCACCATTCCATCTCACTCCCCCAAAACTTGGCTCAATTTTTTGAGATGGAAAACACAACCACACAAGCTGTCAGTGAGAATACCATGGTTAAATGACAAGAAATTCAAATGTGGGTGTACAGGTTCTATGTGGATGACGTTCCAATCAGGGTGTTCAAGAACTGCAAGGACTTGGGAGTAAAATTCCCTTTCTACCAGCCCATGAAGATATACAGCAGCTTGTGGAATGCCGATGACTGGGCCACAAGAGGTGGGTTGGAGAAAACGGATTGGTCCAAAGCTCCCTTCATAGCCACCTACAAGGGCTTCCACATTGATGGGTGTGAGGCCTCCGTGAACGCCAAGTTCTGTGACACTCAGGGCAAGAGATGGTGGGATCAGCCAGAGTTCCGTGACCTCGACGCCGCTCAATGGCGGAGGCTCAGGTGGGTGCGCCAGAAATTCACCATCTATAACTACTGCACCGACCGGAAGCGCTACCCGCAACTCCCCCCTGAATGCAGTAGAGACCGCGACATTTAGATTTTCATCCGCTACTACTGCTACTGCTATTGTTATACTTATTACTGCCATAAGTTCCTATTTACTTCCACCACCACCTCACTGGTACAATTTCATTAGAGTTTCTTCTTGTATTGGTCATTTATCATCATTTATTGCCACTCCTATTGTTTGAGCTAATGTAATTAAGGAGTGGTGGTTGAAAACAGAGGGTCTCTGTTACTCTGTATCTGTAATTCTATTTTACTCATTTTCATATACTACCATATTGCTACTATTCTTGCTTTATTTTATTCGTCCTGCTCTAATGATGCCCTCTCCTGGAGAGCCAGTTGTATCCATTGCATAAATCTGTGTCCTGATCCTCTGGTCCCGGAAATGACACAAGTCACCGACAGGGATTATAAATTGGGTAAAAGTAGAAAGTGGGGTGCTACTGAAAACAGACGCAAAAAACACACAACCCCGTAAACGTGGCTCCACTGAGCACTCCGCATGTGAACTGCATAGGAGAGGTTGCGGGGGATAACAATTTTTAACTAAATTTAAGGGCTTCTTAGGGCACCATTATGGGCATTATTTGACAAGTCTGGGTGGTGTTTATAATGCCCCGTGGCACGTGGGCTTATATGTCTTTTTATGTGCATAGTGATCAAAGCAGGTGCTAGCTAGCCAGGTGATGCAGAAAGGAATGGATGATGATGCTAACGTTTCCTCCATTCAACTTTCCACAGAACGAGGGTCCAGTTCTGACTGGCTGATGGGGAAACATGGGTGCAGCAGAACAACGAATCTTGTCAAGAAGATGGAAAATAACGCGCCTTTCGATGTCTTGCATTGTTTCAAGCCGCGATGAACGGTTTGCAGAGCAGAAAAGATTCTTTTCTTTCTGACACGAAAACGCAGCAGAGTGGCGTTGGGATTGGGCTGGCTATTTATCCTGATATGAAGTGGGTAAACAGGAAGGTTTGGTTTCAAATAAAACCATATAAAGACCAAAACAAATAAAAATAAAACCATGTGCTTGGAGTTCCTTTGTGTGGAGGACTACTATGGTTCTATGCCACGTTATAGTTATTTTTCAGCCAAAAATGAAACGTGGTGGGGGACCATCGTTTGACTCCATAATCTAGGCAGCCATAACTTTTTTGACTTACTGAAAAGCAAAAAAGAGTGCGTAATAAACAATGCAAATGGTGGTGGCTCACCAGAAAAAATTATTATGCAGTATGGGTTCAACCAATGATGAAGCTAATTGTGCTGTCTAATTTCAAATTACTCTAATTTGTCAGTGCATTAGGATGTATTACGAGAGAAAATTTGTGATCTTGAGATTTCTATGATTCTGTATGTTTTTTTTTAACTCTTTTGTTGAATAATTTAGTAGTTTGAAAGTTCAAACTATAAACTTCTGCAACCTGTATAAATCCTTTGTCCTTAATCTTTTTTTTTTTCGGTGAACTTGTCCTTAGTCTTTAAACATCATCATTCTGTATAATTGAATGTGGAACAAGAATCTCTAAAGAAAGTATATAAGAACAACTATTAATTTCTCCTTATTTTTTGCTAATACTAAATTTATCCTGACTCTTCTTTTTTTATTTTTGACAACCAAAGTATAAGTACTAAGATAGTATATCAACCTGGAAACTCTTGAAATGGACAATAATTTCTATGAAGTGCTAAAACGCATCATTATTTCATTGAAAATACGTCAAAATGGAGTCCTATATTTTGAAGAGCTAGGCTACTTTTTTAAAATTAGTACTGTTAATTAATCCTTTAAAACAGACAACAATTATAGATTTTTTTTATAATTTCACCAAATAAAATATGTTAATTGTTTGTCAATTTAATTAGTGGTACATGATTTTTCAATTTTTTTTTTAAACATAAGATTAGTTTTTATGCATGGTATCTGTGTACAACCTACCACATTTACTTACTAATCTTGCTTTAGTATTCAAAGTGGTGCAAACATGATGTAGAAAAAGTGATGTACAAATATTATTCTTAACAAAACGAGCAATCAAGCATGCATATGAATAGGAAGCAATTTTAAAATCTGACACAGAAATAATCAAATATAAGCCCAATATTGAAATGTTATTCAAACAAATTTAAGCCCAATATCTAATGTCATTAAGTAAAGGTGAGCGACCAGAGGGTGGGATGCAAGTATGAATCCATAAATCATGCAGGAGGCAGCCCTTTCAAGAGAATATCTCAATCTTGTGTTTGGGTTTTGAAGATCAAGACAAATCCAAAAATAAAAAAGAATTTTGAAGATCAAGGGTCCTTTTCAGTTTGGACTTTGGGATGACTCTTCAATTTAAATAATTAAATTAATAATTTAAACCATTTTTTATTAGTAACTGATTAAATTATAATTTTATTTCTCCAAAAGATTTATTAAATATCAATTTTATCCTTCAAAAATATATAATATCAAATTAGTCATCTAAAAATTTAAAGTGACATCAAAATAATCCCTTCAAAAGATCATTTTAAAAGATTATTTTTATGTCACTTTAAAATTTTGAATGATTAATTTGATATCACATATCTTTAAATAGTTAAATTAATGATAAATATTTTTAAAGAATTAAATTAATATTAAATAAATATTTAGAGGATCAAAATAATAATTTAATCTTAATAATTTAAACCAATTACTAAACTAAAGTCTTACTATTAAAAGTTTTTAAAGATTTAATTTTGATTTATTATTAATGTAAAAAAATTTTACATTGTCATTCAATAGCATTTTACCTAATATTTAATTTTTTTAAGTAGTTGTTATCTTAATTAAATTTTTTTAATAATTTGATAACTCATTTTTTATATTGAAATTGAATCAAAATTAAATTTATTTTTTAAACCATTATCTTAAATAATTTGATTATCTAGTTATAAGAATAAATTTTTTTCAATAATTAAACTTTTGAATTGAACAACTATACTGATCGTCCTATCTAAATGATAATTTTTTTAAAAAATAATGTTTAAACTTTTTTTTAAAAATTTGTTAGGACGTTCGCCTTTGCTAATTAGGAGAGGAAGAATTTGAACTTGATTCCTCGTTTTCAGTAGAGTCACCTGTTGATCAAGTGGCCATTTTATTTTATTATTTTTCCTTTGAGAATTAGAGCGATAATTGGATCAATCAAATTAGTCTATAAATATCAAATAACCACATAAGTTATTCTTTAATTATAAATTTCTCTTTTATAGAGTGAAACATTTTGGCACACTTAAAGTTCAACTCAAAATGTGAGGCTATTCGATGAAAATTGGATGCACAGAGTATCATTCTATTTATGAACAGGTCACACAACTTTCCGACCAGTGACAATCGTAGCCAAAGCTTTGCCTTACCTCTATTATATTAATATTTATTTATATTTATATATTATATTTATATTTATTCTTGTCAAAATCAAATGGCAAGAAAATGTAAACACAGTTTTGATTTAGTGAAATTGGCATAAAACAAAATAGCTCAGCCTTTGTAAGAAAATTTATAATTAAAATGATACAAGGAGAACTTTTGTAAGAAAAGTTATTTTGATATAAAAATTAAAAAAACCATGCTTGTGCTTATTGAAACGAATTTGGTTATATTTAGTTGGAACGAAAATGGAGAGATGAAAAATAAGAAGATAAAAAAATAATAATAAATTTTATATACTGTAAAGCTTAAATATGCTGCCATTTTTCAGCTATTTATTTTCACCTACTATGAGGGAAAATTCGAGATCTTCTTCCCCTTGCCACTACATAGCATATACTAGTCCTGTAAATGATTGTGTAACTCGTACCAACGAAAAAAAAAGTGTCATTTTGATAGCAAAATCCCAAGAACAATGGCAAGGTGCACATAATCTGGAGGCCTAACATCAACATTCAAATTTCAAGGTAAGAATTTTTATTGCAGAATGAGAAGCAAGAGAAAATGGATGGATCTATTTCTCAGTACAAAGTTTACAAAGAAAAATTGAAAATGAGTTACGCACCCAAAATTATAATGGCATCATCTTCTTAGATAATTAACAAATGGGTTTTTGGCTTGATCACTTCCAGTTGTTGGCAACAATGTCAGCCAAGTCCACGACCCTTTGGGAGTAGCCCCACTCGTTGTCATACCAAGCAATCACCTTCACCATGTCATCTCCCATGACCATTGTCAGCGACGAGTCGACGGTTGAGGACACATCAGTGCACCTAAAATCTACCGAGACAAGGGGCTCGTCGCAGACAGAGAGGATGCCGCTGAGCTCCTTGTCTGCGCTCTCTCTGAAAGCTGCATTCACTTCCTCTGCGAAGGTCTTCTTCGAGACCTGAACCACAAGGTCCACCACTGAAACGTTTGGTGTTGGCACACGCAGTGCAATGCCGTTGAGCTTGCCCTTCAGAGTTGGAAGGACGAGGGCCACGGCCTTTGCTGCTCCCGTTGAAGTTGGGACAATGTTGAGAGCAGCAGCTCTGGCACGCCTCAGGTCACGGTGGCTGGCATCGAGAAGCCTCTGGTCACCAGTGTAGGAGTGAGTGGTTGTCATGGTACCCTTGATAATACCTGTCATGTGAATGAGTTCAATTCCATTGGCACAGTGGAGAAAGATGATATTTAATCATGTGAAAAGTTGGCCTTAGACAATGTCATAGACAAGTTGGGAGATTTCTAAGATAAAAGGATTTTTTAGACCCTTGGTAATGATTCAATTGTTGAAAAACACTATTTTCATCATCCTGCAGAAAACTCTCACACATTTTCCAATAATGTATATTACATTATATATAACCTATTTTCTATTTCCCAATGTTATATTCTTTTGTTGTGTTGATCTATTGGAATTTGGGCTATGCAATGGAGTGATCTTTCATCCCTCTACCATAAAGTTTACTCCATCCACTTCTAATGAAGTTTGAACCTGGCATCTCCAAGTTTGTGCTGCCTATGCCAGATTCAAGTACGCAAGTTTTCACTTCTCCTTTAACTTCATAGATGTATGATTATGCCTATCTGAGAATTAGACCGTCTGAGTACCCATTAAAGCTCATTGTTGTCAGCCAAACTCTACAAAGCTTAGGAGTTGAGGCTTTCAATGTCCCAAGAGAGATAGAGAATAAATTTGATAGAAACTGTGGCGACAAGGTAAATTACCGAATTTCTGATCAAGGACCTTGACGAAGGGGGCAAGGCAGTTGGTGGTGCAGGAAGCATTGCTGATGATGGGTTCATCAGGGTTGTAAGCATCAGCATTGACACCAACCACGTAGGTGGGGATGTCTCCTTTGCCAGGGGCTGTGATGAGCACCTTCTTAGCTCCTGCCTGAATGTGCTTCCCTGCACCTTCTCTGTCCACGAACACCCCAGTTCCTTCAATCACCAAGTCCACCCCCAAGTCCCTGCAACAGCACACACACACCTTCATGCATATCCCTCTCTTCTCTATATACCAGTTTCTCTACAAAGCCGAGCAAGTTAGTTTGCAGGGCAGTGAAAACGAAGAAGAACAAGCTTACTTCCAGGGGAGGTTGACAGGGTTGCGGTTGGTGACGACTTTGATGACCTTTCCATCAACGGAGATGCCATCGCTGCCAACAGGCTTGACATCAGCCTCGAAGATTCCAAGGGTGGAGTCGTACTTGAGAAGGTGTGAGGCCTGCTTGACACCTCCTGTGTCGTTGATGGCAATGACATCCAGAGGGGAGTCCTTGCGACCGTGCCAGCACCTCAAGAAGTTCCTGCCAATCCTACCAAACCCGTTTATGGCCACCTTCAGTTTTGCTTCCGCTACACCTTTCCTGTACCCTCCACTGCTTCCAACCTTCAGAAGTACATAAAGCTCAATGTCGTTAAAACATCTCATTGAATTTTTTTTAGTTACTTCTTGGATGTCATCATGTATAATTACCAATTCAGTTGGTCACCCTTCTGGTGTTTCGTGGTTTATATATTTATTCACATGGTAAAAGGCCTAGTTCAAACTCTGATGTATCTACTGCCCTAGACATGGAAGTTATGAAAGAACATGTACAAGTACAAAGTGATGATCATGAAACAAAGTCTCTATTCTTGGTGCGATACATGGTCCGACAATTTCTGTGATATAATAACTACTTGATGTGTCAAAATATGAATCTAAAAGGGCTTAATTCTATAGTGGTAAAATGGAATGGAAAGAAGTGTAGACAGTAACTTCTGCTATAAACCATACTGGCAAATTTTGGTCTTGTTATATAATTTAGGAAGTACACATTATTGTTCATCATAGATCATTCATAGAGGTCATTAAGTGAAGCATCCTTGAATTTGGTGATTATGATAACTTGTTTTCTTGTATCTACACCTTCTACTTCACAAGTGTCTTTATTTTACAATGAAATTAGCCACTCATTGCAGGAAAGTACTCACTGCTGAGGTCTGGAAGGCAATGACAGAATGGAAGTCCTCTGAAGTTTTTCTAGAAAGGGGAAGGTAGCTTGATGAGTTGCGGAGGCCAGAGAACTCGGAGAAGCCCTTCCCATTTGCCTGAATAGAGCAAGGAATGAAAAGCTATTACAAACAGCTAGCTCTAGCTTCAGCAGAAAATGGTACTTAATATGACTTTCTTATTAAGAAACTTTGAGAAAAAAAAAAAAAGAAAGAACAAGCACTTCTTGAACCTGAAGAGATGGTTTGGCTACAGAGAGAGTAACCGAAGCCATGATTCAGCCAAAGATGGAGACTTGTGAATTTTCTGCAGCAGCAGCAGCTGAAGCAGTAGTGTAGAGCAAGCAAAATGGTTGAAGGAAAAAATTTTCAGGTTCAATATCATGTCTTATTAATTTTAATAAGCACCCCAGGGGAAGGTAACGGTGGATGTGTGGCTGTGACTCATGAGACCAAGTGAGGATGAGATTATGGATAGCCTCTCACTCAATGAATGGCTGTGAATGGTGCTTTCTTCTTGTGCTTGTAAGTCCAGTCAAATCTTTTTTTTTTTGGTCGAAAGTCCAGTCATATCTGCCTTTCCCAATTTCCTACCCTCTGATGATGGTTGGGCCTGAGCTTGGTAACAAGGTATACTGTACGAGAAATAAATAATATAATATAATTAATATTATTTATATTTAAATAAAATATTATATTATAATTTATTTAATTAAAATAATTTTATATAATTTAATTTAATTATATAAAATTATATAAAATAAAATAATTTAATCGTATAATTAAAATTAAATATAATTATTTTAATTAAATATTATATTATTTAATATCTTATTTAAATATTATATAAAAATATATAATATTAATTATATTATATTATTTATTACTTATAAAATATACTAAAAGAGGAAATAAAATTCTAAGCAAATTCTACACTTTTCTTGTTCTAAAGCACTGTAGCAGATTGAAAATTTTTTTGGCCTTAAAAAAAGAGAAATGATAAAAGGGAAACTCTGATATTCTGTTCAGTTGGTAATGTCATTAATAATTGGATAAATTTAGATGTAGAATAATAACCCTTGGACGAAATTGGAATAGAATCTAATCGTCAAAATTTCAGAGGTACTAAATATAGTGAGTGCCTAAAAAAAAACCTCCAAATGAAGAAAAAAAGAAGAATATACAGATTTTTTAAATTTTAAATAATTTATAAGTAAATATTTAAATTTTAAAAAATTACAGAAATTAATTTTTTATTAATTTTTTATTTATTTTAAACTTTTTATTCAATTAAAAATAAATAAAAAATTAATTTATATAAATATTATAATTTAAATATTAATTAAAATAATTTAAAATTTTTAAAATATCTTTATAAATAATTTAAAATTTATATAATTTATATAATTTTTTCAATGAAAAAAAAACCAGAGGTCAATATTGTGGGAACATGAGAAACCCACGGAGTCAGAGAAAAACGTCAAATACAAATATGTGACGGAGCATACCGACGGATAAATGGTGATGCTCCCGGCCATCCTTTACTAGGGTTCACGTGCTTTTTCGGGTTCAATATTTGCGCACAAATCAATTGGGGTGCATATTCTCACTCTTGGCTGTCGTCATTTTTCTCTAACAAGGTTTTATTTGATTTTTTTAGAATATTTTTTTATTAAAGAATAATTTCTTATATCTAATCAAACTAATTATATGTTATTGTTATTTTTTATATCTATCCGAATTTTTATTATTGATTATAATTTTTTGTTGATTTAAAAATAAAACTTTCTTTTCATGTTTCTGAACTCTTAGTTACTCAAATGACTCCTACCATCTTAAATTATTTATGTCTATGCTATTTTCTAAATGTCGTGTGTTTATAATTGTTTGCTTGTTTAAACCACCAAAATTTAGTTACTTAACTATTATGATATTATCTATTCTTCTTTATCAAAAATATAATTTTGGGTTTATCTTATAACAAATTATATTTGGTTAAAATTAGAAAATTAGAATTTTAATTATGATTTATGTTTATTTCTCACTAAACCATATGAGAATCACTCTCTCATGAGTCAAAATTTCTATATGCAACAAAGTGTCAAAAATTATACAAATTTCAAATCTACTAATAGAATTGACCACTAAAACAAATAGCATAGATCACACTTGTACAATTTATGTGAATATTCGAATTCAATTCATCTTACAAAGTATCTTCATAAGTGAGAAGCTGAACCTAGTGCATGTTATTTACTGAGAGAAGAGAGAATACAGTAGATACATGAATAATTTAGGATGGTGGAAGTAATTGAAATAATTAGGGGTGTAAAAACATCAAAATAGTTTTTTAAAAAATTTAATTAATTATCGTTCTAATTAGCATTAAGTAGTTTAATAAGATATGAAGGATACTAGACAGTTAGTTTGACTAAATAAAATAAAGAATTACCTTTTAATAACAAGTGCTTTCAAAAAATAAAATAAAAAATTAACTAGAGAACAGAGCTAAAGCTTTTAAAAAGTATTTTAAAATAACAAAAAGTATTTAAAATAATCTAAAACTTATAGTGATAAAATAATAAAAGTATTTTAAAAATAAAAATACAAAGTACATTTAAAATAAAAATAATAAAAGTATTTTTAAAATAAAATAAAAATCCTCCGAAGAACCTACAAGACCTAAGGAAAAAAGAGAAAGAGAACCTAAAGCTAAATCTTGGTGGTTGATCAGAAATGATGGGAGTTCAAAGCCAAAGTAGCTTTTAACAAGGGGCGTCTAAAACTTATACCGAGACCCAAGATTTGACTTATCGAATAAATGTTACCCCCTTTTGTTTAGATTTTGGTGGTTGCTATTGCTAATCTATCTATCTATCCCTATTTTAACTTCACTTCAACTTCTAAAGCTATGGCTATAGCCATAGTGTCACAATATATACGTGAAGGCGCAGCAAGTCCTTTCAAGCCACCAATTATCTGAGGCGTTTAGAGCGTAGTCATGTTCAATCTTCAATCATAAGGAATCTATTAAATTCCCTAATCTTTATAATTTATTCACACTCCATCTTTGCTTTCTGCCTCTCCCTCTCTAAACTATCACAAATCCACGTGTACGGCCCTCATTTTATGCCACTGACATCTATACATAAGAGACTGTCTAGCTCTCTCAAAAGTCATATGTTTGATATTTGAAGTTTGAAATTATAAGGTTTTAAGCATAAAAAAGAATAAAGTAAAATAAAAATTAAATAATAGTATGTGATAAATATATTTGATGTGATTATAAAAAATAAAATATTAATCTCTATTTATATTCTAATAACCCTAATTAAGTAAGGAAATAAATCAAGAAATATAATAAAATTATGATATGACTTCTGAATTACTTCATTAATTAGATCACTAATTAATTCTATAATATATTATAAAGATTTTTTAAAAATATTCTAACACTCTTCCACAAGTTCAAGCTTACTAAGCTTTAAACTTGTTACAAATAAATACTTTAATTAAATAACATAAATATAAAGTGGACTCTATGGCTGAAACACAACTCAGGATGTTGGAGATGTCGGAGAGATGAATATTGTTAGAAAGATAACTCAATAAGAAATGATCATCAGCCTACATGAGAAGAAAGGATTCTAAGGTTTTGCTTGACTAGATGGCAGACCCAAATGATTTAAGAGATTCTAAGGATTTGCTTGACTAGACGACAGATTTAGATAAGTTGAGTAAAAATACCACTAGTATAATTCATCAGTGGAAAAGAAGTCAGCATCGAAATGATCGTTGATGTGAAGAAAATAATATTACAAATACAAGTATTGAAGAGATGTCACTACTGATATGAATCATAAGTGGGGAAGAAGTCACTATCGAAATGATCGTTAATGGAAAATGATTGTTGATGAGAAGAGAATAACATGACAAACATTAGTATTGAAGAGATATTACCACTGGTATAACTCATTAGTGTGAAAGAAGTCACCATCAAAATAATCGTCGATAGGAAGAGAATAACATCATGAACACTAGTATTAAAAAGGCACCACTATCATTATCACTCCCCATCAATGCTATACTGGCATTGAAAAATAGTCAAACAGTAAAAAATAAAAAAAAATAGATAAGAGAATAGGTTAATAAAACAATAAAGGAAAATTTACAAAGGAGTTCTATAGAACTCAACACAACTAAAAGTATAGACACCCTCAAGACTGATGGTATCACTCTGATACCATGTTGAAATTATAGGATTTTAGGTAGAGAAAAAAAAGAAAGTAGAATGAAGATTAAAAATAGCATGTGATAAATGTGTTTTATGTGATTATAAAAGATAAAGTATTAAACTCTATTTATATTCTAGTAACGCTAATTAAGTAAGAAAATAAATCAAGAAATATAATAAAATTATGATATAACTCCTAAATTGTTTCAGCAATTCAAGCACTAATTGATTCCACAATATATTCTAAATATCTTCTAAAGATATTCTAAATATATTCTAACATGAAAAAAAAAAAGTTTATTTTTTGATGGGATATCATTAAAATAATTTAATTTTTTAAACAATCATTATCATAGTTGAATTCTTTAAATGATGTATTCATATATGTTTGAATGATAGTGCCAAAAAAATGATATAGAGAAAATGATATAAAAAATATCAGAATCTTTTCTTGTTAGTGAAATAATAAGATAGTGTCTTTTTAGAAAAAGAAAAATATAAAAAATTTTAAATATAAAAAATAGATTTCATAACCTATCATAATCGATCTTAGTACATTTTAATTTGTGTCTATATCTATGTAACATCCTCCAGAGAATCCAAATCCAAAAAAAAAAGTGATATATTTTGTATGTGAGTTGAGAGGTGATTTGGTGATGATAATTAATTTTGTAAAGCTAAAGGAACAGTTATGGTTATGGAATTATAGGTACTGCGGTGCTTGAAGCCGTAACCAGTTTAACAAGCGAATATATTGAATCCTCGTTGGCATGACCAAGCGTTCAATCAAACAGAATAAACAAAGCAAAGGTGACCCAGAAAAAATTGCCTTTATTCTTGAAATTTTTGAAACACAAGTTGGGTACTTAAGGAACAAGCTAGTTTAGGGTTAGAAAATTGACTATATATTTTTATTTTACAAGATGGCTGAAAAGTGTGAGAGAGCTAGCTTTCACTTATAACTTCCCTCCCCACCTTCCCTTTTTTGAAGCTCCATTGCCCCACAGCCACAAACATCTCCAATGCTAGTAGCCTAGCATGTCAACGCAAAGACATTGAAGGTTCAGAAGGGAATATCCCAATGGTTGAATATTAGCACTTCAATGTGAAGGTTCCATGTTCAATTTTTCAAATTTAAATGAGTAGGTGGAGTTTATGGGAGATTGAATCCCTTTTAGCAGTTGCTGGAACTAGCACTGAGAAGGTTGCGTCTTGTTTAACTCACTAAACGAGTTGAAGAAATTTCAACAACAAAAAAAGGAGTCAAAAAGACTGAAAAATCAAAGCAGTCTTATTATGTTTAATGATAAGTGGAAGTGAGTTATACCCCAAAATATGAGAACTAAAGAAGTTACATTTTATGAGAAAGACTATATAATTTTCACTCTCAATTCGAGAGACTAGGTTTATGAAACGGTTCAAATGAATCGAACACTGTAAGATACTTCTGATTTATACTAAAAAAATGATAACATGGTATCAAATTGAGGCAATCAATGTATTGATGTGTTGATGAAGGAAAGAATACAAAGTGATTTTTTTTCTTTCAAAGACTAAATTAAGAACTTTTGACTCAAATAGGTCTGCAGTAATGTTACATGATAACATGGTACCTAATTGAGGTAAAATGTTTGAACTTACCGTACTTTAGACTTTACACTATGTGGCGAATTGCAACAAAAGCAAAGGCTGAGCACAGCACTTGTGAGTTGTGAATATCCAAAGGGTAAAGCTTTGCTTACAGAGAAAGCTGTCCCCAAATGCGTTTGCGTTGGAACAACAATAAAAGGTTGCATGCAAATACCATAAAATATTTGAAAAGGAAAGGCACATATATAATAAAATGTACTGCAATATTCCTCTGTTTTTGTTGCATATAAATAGAGCCTGCATCCAACGTTAGACTGCCAAAAGTCTCTGTTTCATATTTTACATTTCTCACTCTCCTTTTGGTTCCTCCTGGGCCCTCCTCCTTCCAGTTCCACCCCTTTCACCTCTATCTCCAATAGAGCAATAAACTGACCAGAAACATGGCAAAGGAAGTAGACTTGAAGGTTCTTAAGCTCTCTTTCTCTTTAAACCCCTCTGAATACTTTAGTTTCTTTCTTGGTCAGTTTCCTTTCTTCCATTTCATATCTTCACTTGACACCAGAACGGTTGAACTGAAATCAATTTGTATTGAACTCATTTCAGAAGATTGAATTGAAGGTGTCTGTCAACTGCTGTGAAGGATGCAAGAAGAAAATTAAGAAGGCATTACGAAGCATTGAAGGTAATAGACAAGCCTTTTGAACAATCTTCACTTTTTTTTTTAATATATTTTTCTGGCTCTTCTGGTGCAAATGGGTATGGTTCACAATGTCAGGTGTTTTGAAGGCAGATATAGACCCTTTGCAGCCGAAAGTGACAGTTCTAGGAAACGTAAATCCAAAAGTTTTGACTAAAAAGCTTGTAAAGGTTGGAAAGCGTGCAGAAATCTGTAGCTATGAGGAACTTAAAGCCGAAGAGCAAGAAGCAACCGAAAAGGAAGCAGCAGCAGAAAAGAAAGAAGCAGAAACCATAGCAGTAACAAAAGAGAAAGAAAAACACAACAATGGGTGTAAGCAAGAAAAGCAGCCTGATGGACATGACATAAAAATTGAGAAAGCTAAGGATATCACAGAAGGTGGGGATGGAAGCAAGAACAAAGTTTCAATGAAAGATAACAAGGACCCTTATATGTCTGCAAATGCTTCTAATCCTCCTCAAACAATGAAGAGAGAAAATGCCCCTCTGCCTCATGCAGAAGTGGATTTCACGGTTCACCCAAGCATGCACCCATATAGTAATATCAAAACTCATCCTCAGTACTGTTACATTGCCCAGCCTTGTGCGGTTGCAGTCCCCTCTTATGCAACACTTTCGTATCCAGCTCCTCCTCTGCCTCCAGTTTGTGTTGAAGATTATTACCACTTTGACGGGCCAAGATTTCACCCACCATTCTTGAGACCAACAGTGCGAGCAGGAGACTATTTCAGTGATGAGAACACCATGGGATGCCATGTAATGTGAAATCTAGTGAACCACACCTTGTAGCTTAGAACAGAAGAGGAACCACACGATTCCAAAGCTTACTAGTTAGTTTCTTCTGTACCAGTGTTTTATGAGGAAATTGGCTTAATCATTTTGGTAAGTAGTGTAAGCGATAAACTTTGGCGCTTACCTATTGGCAGAAAACAACCAGAGTCTAATTGGTTTATCAAAATTTTGATCATTGGCCCTTACGTTCATTCATTGGAACTAACTTATTGTCAGAAGTGTAAACCCCAAAAAAAGTAAAATATTGTCAGAAGTGTATACCCCTCTATGCTTTTATTCACCTTGTTCCTGTTCTGATCCCCAAATCCACACATAATCCACTAGGAAGATCAACTTGGAATAATGAAGAATAGTTTACAGCGACATACAAGTGAACATCTACATATGAAACATGTTACTTCAAGGGATGTACATAATCTCATCATCATTTGAAAATTATACATCACTCTTCGTTTGTGGAGATCAGTAAGTGTTGCCTACATTAATTAATTAGAAGGGTCATATTACACTGGAATCTTCTTTGTAAGGTTTCCAGTCAATTATGTATGTTGCTTTGCACTTACATAACCTCACTGCCGATTATTTCATCTCGTGAAGAAATGGCTGCAAGCTACTTTCGTCCTTGTAGAGAAAACTTTTAGTGAATGGTGCAGTATGCAGGTTGCACAACTCGTCACACTGATTGTCAGAGCAACAGAGCTAATATAACACCTGCAAGATTGAATACGCAGGGGAACTCATAAAGGTTTAAATTGCATTGATGAGTTGCCTTGCCAAGCGTATCAGTTGCCTTGCCAAGCGTATCACCTTTCCAAGTTCGTGGCTATTATATGTTCACTGTCATTAGAATGGTTCAGATATATTCAATAATTTCGCAAGAATAGTATATATGATGAGTTGGTATTGGACTGATCTTCTAGTAGTTACAAATAAAGAACAAAAGGTATTCTGTATATTACCAGCTCAAGTTCGTGCTGTATTTCTTGAGGAGAATTATCCACCTCCATTAACTAAATAAAATTTGTACTTGTAGATCTCTCATTGACTACACCCGAGAATCATTCCTTTCATATCCCCTGATATATTGTCAACTTCTGGAATGAATTAATGTTTGTCATTATGATTTTGTTGAATGCTAGCGAGATCACGAGCCTCTTATACCAGTTCATTTCCTTCAATTGTTCTGGGAGTGGAGCAATGGAGTCGCCAAAACATCATATATACCCGATAAATTTATTCATTAAAAGGGTATAAAACATGTCTCTCAACAAGTTTCCCAATGATATATTACAATTGTTCTGGTAGTAGAGCCTCCAAGCGTTCCTTGCAAACTACGTCCAGGTTACAACTTACAACACTAGTCTTTTCATAATCAGAAGACTGTATACCCAATTGGCTCTAGTCACTACTGTATATAACAAAGAAAAGCAAACTCTTGCGGGGAAATACAATATTTACTGTTGTTTAGTTCATTTGGCTTATTAGTGGGCACTGCTGTTAAGTTTATGGTTTTTTAAAGGGGTTTCTTGTAGACCAAAAAAAAGAAAAAGGGGGGTTTCTTAAATGGAGGGCCTTATCATATTGGTGCTTTTACATCTCTTCTGTGTCTTAGACAAGGTCTAAACCTATTTCCTGTAATTCTCTAGACTCTAACTTCCTCTTCAATATCGTAATATCTAGAGGGAGAAAGGAAGCTAACAATCCAATAAGAGACTCTGGTCAGTTTAAAAGAAACCGACATAGCATAGTGTAAAGATATCATTTGAAGATAAAAAAGCAAGAAAGGGGATAGGTATTTTTCTCCCATGACACCACAAAGCCCACTATGTACTCCAATTACACCACTTTGCATCAGCTTTCTCTGAAAAAAAGGATGTCCCAGGAAGATGGAACAATGAAGATATCAGGGCATCCACACAAATTCACCTAATATCCAGAAAAACCAATACCAAACAGCTTAAGGACACTCCTTCAAACCCAAACACCGATAGTTTGTCAAAGACATAATCCTTGCCATGTATTATAAGTAGTTTTCTTGACCGGAAGCTGTCCATCACCCTCACACGCATTGAAACACAGTAGAAATACGGATGAAAACATTTACATACAATGGGATTATCCACAAGTCTCATAATCAGCGAAAAAGAATGTGAGAATACAGACTAAGATGCCATAAAAAACTAGAGAGATGTTTTCACTAAAACTGTGAAGTATTTTAGTTCTAAATCCTGCATCTTCTTTAGAGCTACTCAATGAAAGTTTTACCAGTCAAACAAATAGGCCACCTTGAGGACTCTAGACGAATGAGAAAAACTATCCCCAATATTGTTGCACATCTACAGAACTGGAAAGAAGAGAAAAGTAAATAAATTCCAGAAAACCCTTAGAAACTAATGATGATGTAAATGGACAGGGTTCACAAAAGTGCCAGAGAACAGTGGAGAAGCATGTTGACAAGAGAATGTGAAACTGTAACCTGAAACCCACTCTGCATCCCAAGGAGACAGCTCATCCAGCAACACTTCCACCTTTGGTGACGGATGAATGGATGACAGTGTGTGCAAAACAAAACGCTCACACCCTCAGAATCTGAAGCTTGGTGGAGAAAGCAATAGCAACCCAATCCGGCTGAGACGACGACCACTGAAGCTGCTCAATCTCGGCCCCAGCGGTGTAAGCAAGGATAGGATCCAAGCCCCCCTCCACCGGCTGGCCCATGGAAGAAAGGTCCCAAATCAGGGCCTGGGAATCATCCCCAGCGGTGCAGATATGGCAAGAGCTGTGGGGGGCCCAGGCAATAGCATTGACGCTGGCCTGGTGCCTCTGCAACTCCACCACGGGAAGCGTTGGGAAGCGGATATCCAGGACGACGACCTTGGCACTGTCCATGATGATGGTGGCCATGTACCTAGGGTCCTGCTTGTTCCAGCCGAGCCGAACCAAGGGGGTATCGGGCTCCGAGCTCTCGTAGATGATGGTAGAGTGCTCCTTGTCACGCAAATCGAAAACCCTAACGGAGCCGTCGGCGGAGACGGAGGCGAAGACCCCAACGCCGCCCCAAGCGATGTCGTAAACCTCCTTGTCGTGAGCGATGAGCTGCGTGTCCACGGTCTCCTTCTCGATGTCCCAGATGGTGCAGGTGGTGTCGATGCTCGACGTCCCAATCCGCTTGGGCTCCGCCTCGTTCCAGTCGAAGGAGGTGAGGGGGCCGCAGTACTCGCTGTTCTTGTTCCCGTTGAGGAGGCTCTTCAGCTCCACGCGCTGGGTCGGGTGCTCCTCCGGGTCGGACACCCGCCACACACGGAGGAAGTCGCTGGAGGTGGCGAGGAGGTCCGGGCGCTGGCACTCCTTGTCCGGGATGAAGATGACCTTGGTGGGGGGGTAGGGGTGCTCGAAGGAGAGGTTCAGGTCGGATCGGATCTCCCCGTTGGAGTCGTCGAGCTGGACGATCTCGACCCGGTTGGGGTACTGCTCGAGCAGGCTCGCGATGGCCAAGCGGTACTTCTTGTCGCGGCGCACGCTCCAGTTCATGGCGTATATGTGCCACGGCGCTTCGTAGGTGTAGATCTCCGACCGCTTCTGCTGCTCGTCCGACCCGTCCTGAGTCGGGTCACTGCTCGCCCCCATCTCAAGAAGCCGATTCTGTGCCTCTTCCCTCCTCGGATTACCGTCAACTCTGAATTTTCTTCAATGGGTTGCTTTCAATTTTTAAGCTTTCGGTTCCAGGTGGCTTCGACGGCGAGCCAGAAAATAAGTCACGAACGGACAGAATGGGAAGCAAAAGATAAGTCTCACTCTCACTGACAATTTCTTTGGCTGCAACTTTGAAGGGAAAATAAATGAGTATATAATATAATCACACAAAACAAAAAAGAGTATATTATCCTCCCACTTAATATGTCTCCGAAATTATCAAACACGACTATTAAGAAATTAAATTAATTTGTGAGTAGTTTAAAATTTAAATTATTAATTAATTTAATAAATTTAATTTATGAATTAAATAAATTAAATTTAAAATTTAAAATTAAATTCGTTAAATAAATAAATTAAATTTGAGTTCAGTTTTATTTAATAATTTGTGAATAGTTTGAAACTTAAATTAGTTATATTTAAGTTATGAATCAAATGATTTTAATACATATATATATATATAATTTAAAAATAAAATAAGTTTAAAAAAAATATAAAAATTTAAATTAATATTTAGTTTATTTAATTTATGTAATTTGAGTTGACATTTAATTTATTTTATTTTATTTTGATTCATTTAGTTTATGTAATTCGAGCTAACCAAAAAGTTTATGAGCTTGATTCAAGCCGAGTTCGAGTTACAAAAATGGTTCATATCAAACTCAAGTCGAGTTTCGAGTTAAACCATTTCTTATCGAGTTGAGCCGAACTCGGCTCAGTTCAATTTGTTTTCAACTCTAATATTAAATGAGATTATTTTTTATTATAAAAAGTGAGAGGAGTTACCATTCATATAAGATTTAATTATCGAAATGTCATATCCCAATTTAAAGAATATGACCAGTCAAAAATTAGGAACTCTTATCTTTGAAGTCTCATTATCATATTTTAATATAAAACCATAATACTTAAATTTTATCATATCAAATATATAAATATATTGTCATAATATCTTACGCATATAAACAATTTAAATTTCAAGATCATTTATTTAAAATACATACTCTTAGTATATAAAACAAATGGTCCCAACTCTATGACTGCAATTACATATATCCATGCCTTCATATCATCTCTATAAAAAAAATCTGTCTGACTTTTAGGAATGAACAGTTCTCTACGCTAGAGCTATAGAAAATTCTTAATCAGGCTTTGAAAAATAAATATGAAAAGGGGTGAGTTTTATAACTCAGCACAAGAATATTTAAGTGCTACTAACTAAAAATAATATAAATATATTTTATATCGATAATAAAGATTAAATATCATAAATATATTCTAATATTTTGATCTGATAATCAATAAAAATAAGTTTAAATTTTGATATATTAAAAATATTTTCTTATAAGATACCATTCTTCAAAAAATCTCATATTTGTAAGAAATTTTTCTCACGAAAATCCTTTCTCATCAAATAGTAATTTTTTTTCAGGAATATTTTCAGACTTTACTAGAAGAATAATTTAATATATATATTAGTTTTTAAACTTTTAGCTCCAAATATTTTTAACTAAGTATCAGTCAATCATTTTTATAGCCTCAAGTATTTTCGTCTAAATATTAGGCACACGTAAATCTCATAACAGTATAGTCATTTATCATACCATGATATACAAAGGGTTCTTCCTAATGCCTCTAATATTTCTAAATATATTATAAAAAATATTAGCAACATAATTTATCTATGTAATCATAGCATAAATATTAAAAGTTTAAATATGGACTAAAATAGATATAATGCTCAAGATATACCGATGCTATAAAAATATATTTAACTTAAAATACTAAAATCATATAGTAAAATATAATAATTCAAAAAAATGAAGTATTTAACTGTAAACTCGTAAATCATATATATTACCTATAATAATATTAGAATATAAACCATAAAAAAATTATCATCATAAACTTTTAAAAAAAATTAAACAAAAATAAAATGATACTAAAATAATAATCTAAAAATATTTTAAATACTTACAAAATATATGAGAAAAAAATTATCCTGAACTAATATTTCTCTTAATATTATCAAAATAAAAAAAAACATATAAATATCTAAGAGTATTTCTCTCACTCACAAAAACATTTTATTTCTTCCTCCCTTCTCTATTTCGAAATCCTCTGTTTATAAAAGTTGTTACGCATGCAAAACAGTTTTGCATATGATTTTTTACCGGCCTATGCATAGGCCGAAAAAACCTGCACTCTACCATTTACTTCGTCTACCATTTTTTTCTTGATGCTTAACCTTCCCATTAAGCTCACCTTTTGACTTCCACTCACTTGAATTTAATTTGTTTTTGACTCTTTTGTTTTTTTTTTAAAAAAAAAAACAGATTCTAACATAAGATTAAATCACTTCTTTCGTGTGTGTGTCTATATATATATATATATATATATATATAAATTTTTAAATAAATATGTATCTATTTAAGTAGTATGTAATACTTAACGTTTAATATGTATTATTAATTTTTTAAAAAATAATATATAGTTTTATTTTATAAAATTTTATATATATTAAATATTAAATAAAATAATTTAAAAAACATAGTTATATTTCACAAAATTTTACATAGATTAAATATTAAATGAAATAATTGAAAAAGCATATACCGATCTAATATATATATATATATACACGCACACTCCCGCTTCGAAGAACCACTAGAAAAAGCCAAGGAAAAGAACGATTACAGATGAAGTGAGCACAGACCACATAACAGAGTTGATAAAGTTTATGAAGATGAGATAACGGTGGTGTCCATTGCTGGTAAAACCAGCCCCGAGCTCTTGGTAACTTTGGCGAATTGGAATTTGCTATGAAGGTTGCATGGCTTTCGTGGTGCTGCACCCCAGATGTTAGTGTCTCCTCCTTGAGAACCCCGAGAACAAGATTTGGTTCACAGGAAGCTCTCATATTTCTCCAAAACTGCAATAATTTCAAGCAGCTCAAGCAAGTCCATGCCAGAATATTCCGTTTTGGTCTCTCCCATGACCAATTGCTTGTCAGGAAGCTCATTCAACTCTCTTCTTCTTATGGTAAGATGGACTATGCCACTCTGGTATTTGATCACATCAAAGCTCCAGATACCTTCACTTGGAATGTCATGATTAAGGCTTATACTATCGCTGGCTCCCCTGACCAGGCCCTTCTTTTGTTCAAGGTTATGGTATGCCATGGCTTTCCACCTGACAAGTTCACATTCCCTTTTGTCATAAATGCTTGCATGGCTTCTTCTGCCCTTGATTTTGAAAAAGTAGCCCATGCCCTAACAATCAAAATGGGATTTTGGGGTGACCTTTATGCGCAGAACACAATGATGGATCTCTACTTCAAGTGTGAGAATGCAGATAGTGGGTGTAAGGTGTTTGATAAAATGCGCGTGCGCAATGTGGTGTCGTGGACCACCATGATTGCGGGGCTTGCTGCTTGTGGGCGATTGGACTCTGCCCGGAAAATATTTGAGCAAATGCCTGCTAAAAATGTTGTTTCATGGACAGCAATGATTGATGCGTATGTAAAACACCAGCAACCACTTGAAGCTTTTAATTTATTTGAAAGGATGCAGCTTGATAATGTGAGGCCAAATGAATTTACTGTGGTGAGCTTGATCAAAGCTTGTACTGAGATGGGTAGCCTAAAGTTGGGTAGATGGATTCATGATTTTGCTCTCAAGAATGGGTTTAAACTTGGGCCTTTCCTGGGTACAGCTCTTATTGACATGTACAGCAAATGTGGTAGTTTAGATGATGCAAGGAGAGTGTTTGACATGGTGCGAATGAAAAACTTGGCTACTTGGAACACAATGATCACTAGCTTGGGTGTGCATGGGTTGAAGAAGGAAGCCCTGGCCCTTTTTGAAGAGATGGAGAAGGCAAATTTAGTTCCGGACGCTATAACTTTTGTAGGTGTTCTGAGTGCTTGCGTTCATATGAATAACCTGGAAGAAGGTCAGAAGTATTTCAGTCTCATGACAGAACATTATGGTATAACACCTGTGTGGGAGCATTATACGTGCATGATTGAACTCTATAGTCGTGCTAATAGGTTGGATGAGATTTACATATTAGGGAACATAATGTCAGTGAAGACAGATCATAATGTTGCAGAATTGCTCCAAGAGGGCAAACTCACTGATATTGATGACATAAAGAAACTCCTAGACAAGCATAACGGAGGCTTGGATTGCTCAGAACTAGATGTACGTTATAACTCCTGAAGCTCTCCACCTCAACTCCAAAGCTTCAAGTGGGATGTAGGCTGATATCAGCCAAAGAAGTGGATGATTTGTGACTACGTTAATGTTCTCTGTCACACAATGCGCGAGCTTCATGCTAAGTAAGATATGCAAAGATGTATTCACTCTTCACTCTGAAGCTTTTATGAGAAGCCTACATACTATATAGCGTGGAAATCTAGGCAACTAGATGCCTCTCTAATTTTGTGTATAACATGGTACGGGAATGATCTGTTTTGTTTGTCCTATAAAACTAGAGATGAAAATATCATTGTAAAAAAGAGGTTGAAATGGAAGTGTATCGGCTGAAATTCCTAATATCCTGCTTTTGATAACTGATGAGACCATACCTCACACACCAGTCTCATTTTGAGATAATTAGGGTAGTTTATAAAGGGGAATTTTACTCTCCCGTTTAAGGCGCCTTTTGAGAACAAAAATTGTAAAAGTCAATCTTTTGAGCCAAAATCAGACCGGCTAAGGCCCATTTAAATGAAAAGTCGGATTCGGCTTGTGTTTAAAAAATTAGACTATGTATTTCCGATTAGGATGGAATCACTTTTCAGATTAATCCAACTTGATTTGATATTATATAATATTTATTTTTTAAAAATATTATCTTTTATTTATTCTTAAAATCCATACAAACATTATCATATTATCATTTAAATGAAAAAAATTATTTTAAGTTCCTTATTTTTTAAAATTAAAATTTTATGTTTTAATTTATTAATTAAATATATTAAAATATAAATTATGTTCAAATTTCGGTTTAACCCAATCTCAATTCGTTTTTTTTTTGAGCCACACATAAATTTAAGCATAATAAGATCTGTTTGGGTTTAATATCAAGTCCAGGTCAAAAAAATTAGTTTGAGTCAAACATAACCCAACTTAGTTCGTAATGCTTCTATATTTTAGATAGTCTCCCTTAGGCTCTGATTTGGGGTGAAAATATGTTAGGTTTTTTTAAATGAGCCTGGCATATTTTATAAAATATAAATTTTAGCTTGATCTATTACTTGACATAGGATTTTTTTTAAATTCGGCTTGATATTTTTATGAAAATACAAAAGCTTAACCTGGCTTATAAGCTTATTTAAAAGCTTACATTATATAAAAACTTTAAAATTGGGTTAATAAGACTATACTTTAAAAATCTCAAATAACTAGTATTTTTAATTAAAATTGTTGAATTATGTTTAAAATTAATAAATTATTTAAATATATAATGATAAATTGTATAAATATTATAATTTTTAATTATATATATATATATATATAGATAAACAGGTCACTATATTAGACAAAATAGATATTTTTAATAGGTTAAGCCTGACCTATTTAACTTAAATAGACTTTTATAAAAGTTTAAATGTAACTTGTATAATAAATAAATTCGGCCTAATAGGTTAAAAATATGCTAAATTATAGACTTTCCTATCTAAACCATTCCATTCCTAATTGTGGTACCCTCCTGCAAGATGATATGGCAGGGGTATCTCTCCATTTGTTTTTACCTCTCGGGGCCCCCTTTGGCATAAAAAAATACTTATTTATTTATATACTAAAACTAATTTTAAAAAAATGATAGATAGAGTTAAATAAGTTCAAATTGTAATAGGGATTCCTTCATATATAAAAAAAATAAAAGAAAGATAAATAAAATAGATAAAGATAAATTGAATGTTATCATTTGTGAGTTATTTTTTGAAAAAGAAATAATAAATGATGAATTTAAATTAAAAAATATTACAAATGTAAATTTTTTTTTCATCTAATCAAAGCTATTTAATGATTTTTTATTCTTTGTGCAACTACAAAAAAACAGAAGTAGTTCTTAAGATTATAATTGGAAAGTCCAAAAATGACGGCAGGCAAAGGAATTTGAATAGTTTTCACAAAATTGTTGGTTCAAATTCTAAGCATAATGAAAAACAAAAAAGAGTACATTGTTTCTATTACAAGTTTCTTTTTTATTAAATATAGGGGATAGATATTAGCATTTCAAATTTTGAGTAGGAGATACATAGTTAAACTAAATGGTTTGACTGTTTGAGTATTAGGAGACATTCCATTCTCAATCTTCAGGAACTAAATGAGTAGTTTCATTTTAAGAATTAAAGATTTTTGAAGGTGTGTTTGTTTCAAGGTAAATTTTAAAATTCTTGAGAATATTTTAAAGATTCTCATGCATCTTAAAATATTACTATGTGTTGTTACAAGTTTTAAAATAATATTCCTAAATATTTTAATTTTTTAAGAGAGCCACATTCTCATCTTCTGTTTACATTTCATTTTTATGAGAGAGGTTGGATAAGTTATTTTTCCCATGACTTAGGAATAAAAAATAAATAGCAAAAAGTCTAAAATGCCCACCCTTATAACTAATCAACTTCAGTTCTTTTTTTTTATTGATAATTTCTTTATTCTTATCCCATTTCTTTATCTTTATCTCACTTTTTAACATAATTTTATCGAGGTCTTTCCTCTTCATTCTTTCTCCATCAGTTTTTCTCTCTAACATTATACTGTAAGTTAGAATTTTCTCTTCATAAGATTTTATTTTATTAATTTTTTCTTGGAGTGTTATTTTTTTTTTGATTGAAAATGACATTGCCATAAAAAAATTACCTCTGCTAACCACAAAAGAAAATGAAATATTATCTTTTTTTTTTTACAGTGACACTGCAAAGTGCTTTCACTAGTAGGTGTCAATATAATCTTTTTTTATATTCTTTACCGCTAGAATTGTAAAAGCACCCACTACTTCTTTAATAGTTTGTGATTAGAATGAATATGATCTTGTAGTAGGTGTAATATGCAGGTGTAATATATTACAGCATAGGTTGTTTGATATTCATTAGGGATATTTCAGGAATTATGCAATAAATTCCCATAAATAAGCATAGTTAACCAAACAGTTTTTAAATTATTCCCAAGAATTTCAAAAAATATTCTTAGAAATTTTAAATGCTAATCAAATAGATTTTTTAAAATATTAGGGAATACTATTTCTAGGTATATTATTCCTAAGAATGTGATTCTCGAAAATAAAATTATAATCCTTGAAACAAACGCCCCCCTTAAAGTAATGATTTGGGAGGATTTAGTTTGCCCTCCGAGCTCACAAGCATGTCATTAACATCCTTACATTTTGAAATAACCTATCCTTATTATTATTTTATTAATAAAAAAATGAGTTTGTTAGAATATGGACTCAAATCTTATGTCATCTCTCCAATTTTATCCTCTAATTAAATACCATTAATAAAAAAAATTATCAACTAAAAGATGTATAATTTTTCTTTAGTTGACAATATTTTATTGGAGTACAAGATTAGGGATATAGGATTTGAATCTTCATAATTTATAGGTTGTGGAATAAGACATTTATAAGAATCACTAATCCATCCATAATATTTTTTTTATCCAATTTATGAAGATACAATTTTCTTTCATAAAATGAATAGGAGAATACACTAGAATATAAGATATAGTGCCTTTATTATTAGTGTAAAATTTTTGGAAGCTATCACTAAATTATGTGCAAAAATATTATATAACTAGAAATAATGATTTAGGAAAATGCTATTCGACTTAATTAGTAAGAAAGCCGAAATTGTTAGAATTTTTTATCATTGGGCTGCCTTTGATTGCTTATATTAAGAGTAAAATTTATTTTTAGTCTTTGAAAAGTATATTATTTATTAATTTTATTTTTTAAAAATTAATTTTATCGAGTCAATTCTTTAAGTTTCAAATCATTTACAAATTTTTTTTGTTCTTTTAAATTTTATTGATTGCGTCCTTCAAAATTATCAACTTGTATTGAATTTAAAGTTTGAGAAATTAAATTAATAAAATTAATTTTTAAGAGATGAAATTGATAAATTATGTATCTTTTAATGACTAAAAATATGTTTTACTCTTATTTTAATTGTCAAAACCGATTGAATGAATTTGATAATCTTTGGAGCTCATATTGTTAATATTGACGAATCAAATGAATTAAAAATCACCTATCCATTAGTTATCATTCATGTACAAAGTACGGGTTTGTAATACATCTGTAATATTTTATAAGAATAATAATTTAATTTGAATCTTTAAATCATGAGAAAAAAATTGAACTACTTAATTAAAATATTTTCACCAAAAATAATTTCATGTAAATTGTGTTAATATTTGGATCATGTTAGTATTTAGGATACTTATCTTGAAATCATGAAAAGAAATTTAAGAAAGTGGATCAGATCATAGTAATTTTATCTAGAACATATTAGTATTTGATGTACTTTATTGAATATCATTTATTAGATTTAAGTCAATTCGATACATGGGTTTGTAATATATATGTAATATTTTATGGTAATAGTAGCTTAATTTGAATCTTAAAATTATGAAAAAAAAATTGAACTAATTAAATTTGAGAGTAAGATATGATAATAGTAATTTCATCTAAAATGGATTAATATTTAATGTATTTTATTTAATAATATTTATTAGATTCAAGTTAATTTTATTATATGAATAGATTGTGTTAATATTTACTCCTTTCGTTTATTTTTATTTATTGTTTAAGGTAATTGTACAAGAATTATGAAAGATATTAAATAGTCTTAATTGTAAATAAATATAATTTAATATGACTAAATTATCATTTCTCTTACTTCATTAATATTTTTTTTCTTTTCTAATTTTACTTACTCCACTAATTATCTATCCACTAAAAAATAAGAATAAAGTTGAAAAAAATTATTTAATATTTTTTAATATTATCAAATGACAACTTTTTTTGAGAAAAAAAAATTTCCTTACATGAGAGGTAAAAATATACGTAGGGAGTAGGGAGTATTCAGTGTACTTATCTCAAAATCATTAAAGAAAATTTAGAAGATTCAAGTAGTAATTTTATCTAAAATAGAATAATATTCAATATATCTTATCTAATAACATTTATTATATTTAAGTTAATTTTATTATCTACATCTATTACTATTAAAAAGGGAATTTTCCTTTTTAATCTCAAATTTTTAGTTTTCTTAAAAATCGTTAATAACTAATTGAATATAAATAAAAAATAGATAAAATCGTAAACACAATTCATTATACTTATTTCGAGATTAGAAAAAATTTAAAAAATTCAGATAATAATAATTTTATCTAAAATGGATTCATATTCAATATATTTTATTTAATAGTATTTATTATATTTAAGTGAATTTTATTATATATATAGATTGAACTTAGGCCCAATAACTTAATATGTCAGATTATGATTTAGGGCCTAGTAACAGAGTATATGATAGGTAAAAATTAGGTTTATATATGTGTATATAAATTATGAGGCAAAATCCCTACTCTATTGATGATACTCGATACAAAGAATATAGGAGAAGACATGGCTCTTGGAGTATGCAATTGTGTTGAGGGAAACAATTTTTAATTTTCTGTAAGATATAGAGTTTTTTTTTTTGGTGGAATTCCATAAGGATATAGATTAGTGTTGTGAATTCTTATATAATCTGATTGTATAAAATTATACAAAAATATCCAAGAGAAGAAACTGGGGAATGGGATGACCCTATCTTTACTAGAAATTAGGAGATGACATGCTAGAAAGTCCAAATCATTCAACCGGCAGGCAGGGCCTCTACCCGATCCAATCAAAAACCGCAGCTGCACACATAATCGAAACTCCAAGCTGCTGTCTTCGGAATTCTATATGTTGTCTTGTTCTTGTTCTCAACAAGAGACATATATTTAACTGAACCACTTTGGGGGGCCAAACCATACTCTGTTAAGAGCCAAGTGTGTCACTCGTCAATCCCATCGCGTATTCCCTGCAGAATTTCTCGAATTCTCTTGTGAGAATTTTGAATTTTGATCCAACTTGAATAGGGTAGGCTCTATTTCTTTTATGATTTTTAGGATTCAAACTTTTCCAGAGTCACATGTATGGCCAGCAACTGCAGGAAATGATGGTTCCGATGAATAAAATGGCGTTTTTTTTTTCTTTGGTCAACCTTTGTGTACAACGTGGGCTTATTCTACATACATATCATAAATAAAATCTTTGTTTTGCTGCGCTAAGCAATCTCCCATTTTCTCTTCTGTTCTTGCTATGACTTTGAGCTTTCCATCACTAAACAACCACCCACTTCCTGATTTCTCTACCTAATCATACATTAGAAAAGCGATCTCCCAGCAGCCTCTGACTATACTGGTATTGTTTCTATCATTTCAGTTATCAAATGACAATCATTTTGATTGAAAAATAAAACTGAAAATAGATCGCCCTCTTCCACCCTCCACTGGAACTCAAGAAAAAAAAATGGGATGAATAAAAAATCATTTTTTTTATTTGGGTGAAAGCGTCTTCTTATAGAACTCTGACCAAACAGAACAAGATAAATTCAGGGGAGAGAAAATCAAATTGTCTATCTAATCGGAATATGAAATTTATAAAAAAAAATCCCTTTTTTTTTGGGTTTTTGTTCTTATGTTAGTGATGATTATCAGCTGTCATGCTGAGTGATAATTAAGTAAAGTAATATAATAAATTATGGCAGGATGATTCCTGTGTCTTATAACTCTGTCTCTGCTGTTGTGGTTCTGGGTGGTGGCGCTCGTGAAACGCCAGTTGCATTGGATCCCATCTTCGCTGCGAACTCGTTACTGAAGACGCCCTGTTCTTCTGTCTCTCTGCTCTGGAACCGGAGCAGCAACAGTAGGAGGAGGAAGCTGGGAGGGGCGTGGGAGATGATGGCTTCGAATCTGAGGACGACCAATTACCTGCGCCATGTGGAATCGATGAAGCTTCTGCCATCGGGTGCTGGCAACATTTCCCAATTGAACGCTGTGATACTGGGTGAAGCCATCGCCTCCGAAGAGGATGATTTCGTGTTTCCAAACCAGGAGTTCGCTAGCCAAGCACATGTTCAATCCGCCGAACAGGTTCCAGAGCCTTCTGATTGATCTCTGTAAAAATTTGAGATGCAGCTTGAGAATGTTTGCTGGGTTTTAATGGATTTTAACTAAGTTTGAAATGAAAAGGAAAAAAATTTGTTTTTTTTTTTTTTTGGGTTTCATTCTTAATACAATTTTTCAGAGAAATGATTTTTTTTATTATATTGGTGTCTACTTTGTGATCTCTTAGTATCTTGAGATGTATAAGAGATCGATAGAGGACCCAGCTGGATTCTGGTCTGATATTGCATCAGAGTTCTATTGGAAACAGCTATGGGGTGATAAAGTCAGCGACGAGAATTTTGATGTCAGGAAAGGCAATATCAAGATTGAGGTAATTTACTTGTTACCATTATCCCATTTGGATCTCGCTTCCATTTGTTCATACGCTGAGTGGTTCTGTCTTCTGTGTCTTTGTTCATTTGTTGCATTGCTTCAGTGGTTCAAGGGTGGCATCACCAACATCTGCTATAATTGCTTGGACAGAAATGTTGAAGCCGGACTTGGTGACAAAATCGCCATTTACTGGGAAGGCAATGAGCCTGGTTTAGATGGCAGTTTAACGTACACTCAGCTTCTCCATCAAGTTTGCCAGGTTAGTTCTGATGTTCCCCTCTGCTGTCTCTTCCTCATACAAAGAGGACATTCAAGCCGAAAGTTCTCATGTTCAGGTGCTTGAATGTTGTTACATGGGAAAACTATTGAAAATTGGCATAATGATTGAATATATCTTCGCTGCAGGTTGCAAACTACCTGAAAGATATTGGTGTGAAGAAGGGAGATGCTGTAATTATTTACTTGCCCATGCTCATGGAGCTTCCCATCACAATGCTTGCCTGTGCCCGCATTGGCGCTGTTCATTCGGTATCACACAAACGCTTCTCCTTTGTTCTCCTCTTCAACCATTTTCTTATTTACTCATCTTCTTAAATTATCAGATTTGCTCGTTTTGTTTCACTTGACTGAGTTAATAGCTGTTAGCTTTTTGATTTGTTTAGGTTGTATTTGCCGGTTTTTCTGCAGAATCTCTCGCCCAAAGAATCATTGATTGTAAACCAAAAGTTGTAATTACTTGTAATGCCGTTAAAAGGGGCTCTAAGGTCATCTATCTGAAAGAGATAGTTGATGCCGCCATCAATGATTCAGCACAGAATGGGGTCCCTATAGGTGGGGATATCATTAATTTGTTTACAATTTTCGTTTTTGGTAAATGATTTGTTTACAATTTCAATGCTACAATCTCTTCAAAAATATTGTGTAGTTCTGTTATTCTACTTGTTTTTGCACTTATGTCCCATTATTAGAATTCAAACATGTGCACACAGAGGGAGAGAAGAGGGAGAGAGAGGTCAGTATAGCTAATATAATGCACCTCTTGATAGTTCATGATCAGTGAGAAAACTTGACCTTAGTAGTACGAAGATAAGCCAAACGCTTTCCTTGAATAAACTCACTACTGCTTTTTGACTTAAAATAGTTTGTCAGTGAATTAATGTAGCCCTCAGGGTTTTGTTTTTTATTCATGTTTCTTCTATTTTTCTTTTATTTAGTGAGGCATTAAGCATGTGGTGTAGGAGTGTGAGTCCCATATCGGTTGGGTGTGAGACACAAAACTCTCATTTAAAGTAGAGGCTCTCCCCTCTTAACAGCCGGCTTTTTTGGTATTGGGCTCTCCTCTACATCAGAATGATTGATTGATAGTTTCAGAGAATGTCATATGATGAATACCTAGTGCTTAGAAAACAGTGAAAATAATTTGTAATTTCTTTTACTGACTTCACTTGAGTTGATATTGGCTTATAAAGAGTGGGCTGGGATGTTGTCAATCTTCTGCCTTGTATGGTTGTTGTCCTGCCCATTTGACTTTTTTGCTCTGTACCAGACATTGATAACTTCCATGTGTCCTAGCTCAACTGAGCAATAGATTTGTCTAACCAACTAACCAATTTCATCCCTGATACATTATGTTCTCTTTATTATTTTCTTTGATTTTTTTTTTTTTGCATCTTTTTCATGTCGAGCAGACGTATGCTTAATTTATGAAAACCCATTGGCAATGAAGAGAGTAGATACCAAATGTCAGGAAGGGCGAGTTATATGGTGGCAGGTGAGTATATAAAGGTTTTTTCTTGCATATATACTCTCATTTGGTCAGCTAATTGTACTGGTAACACGAGTTCTGTCTTCTGTACTTCTGCAAAATACCTACATGCCATGCCCAAGAAGTAGTGAAGTCACAAAATTGTTTGTCTGAATTTCTTCAATTATGTCAAACAGATTAATTTGTTTCTGATGATAAGGCTTGCTAGGAATCTTGAATTTCTGTTTTGGGTTGCTATGTATACTTTTGATGATCATGGTTTATGCTTCTTTAGTTATGGTAGAAGTTCACACCTTTTTCCCTTTTTGGCTAATTTTTTACCGGTTTGCAGGATGTCATTCCTCAATATCCAACTACTTGTCCAGTGGAGTGGGTTGATGCAGAGGAACCACTTTTTCTACTCTATACAAGTGGGAGTACAGGAAAACCTAAGGTATTCGTGTGCTGTACTTTATGAGTTTTGTTCCTTTTTCTTCTTTCCTTTACTTGACATTACTGCTTTCTAATTTATGTTTCTCAAAGGGTGTCCTCCATACTACTGGTGGTTACATGGTGTACACTGCAACAACATTCAAGTATGCATTTGACTACAAACCGACTGACATCTACTGGTATCCTTGAAAGTTTTTCTTTTATCCTTTCTATCTTTAAGATGTTCTTGGGTAAAACTGGATCAGTACTTTTATTTAACACCTTTATTCCCTGACATCAGGTGTACAGCTGACTGTGGTTGGATTACTGGGCACAGCTATGTCACTTATGGACCCATGCTCAATGGTGCAACTGTTGTTGTTTATGAAGGGGTAATAAATTTCAACTTGAAACATAGTGTAATTATATGCATGATGGAGCTAGAGAAAATGTATCCAAGAGACATTTTATTAGGTGCAACCAAAAAAAAAAATGCAACCATAAAATTTAAATTTCTGGAATTGAATTCTTGTAAAAAACAGAATGTGTTATACCAATGAGTATATAGGGCTGTGAGAAATGACAGATTAACTTTTGGAGCTCACAGAATAGTTACCGAACACCCAAAAAAAAAAAAGAGCAGTTACTGAATATTCAATGACCAGCCACTTGGGCTTTAGCCAAGTGGTAAGGGTGGGGAGGGATTTGAGTAGAAGTCATAGATTCAATCCCTTGTAAACCAACAAAGAAAAAAAGGATTTTTAATGACTAATTACACTACTCTTTTCCATTGTAATTGAACTGCTAAAATGCCCTTTATTAATGTCAATGGACTGTTGTTTAGTTGATGGAAAGAGCCTGAGGCCCTCATCAGCAAGGGGTCAACAATTTATGCCAGGTCTTTTTTGTAGTCTAGGCTATGGGTACATACATCATGTTATTTAATTCCCACCATCCGAGCTTTGGAAACACACAAAAATTGTATTGGCAACATATTTTAGTAAGAAATATATTTACAGGCTTTATAAATTACAGTGTTTTCCAACAACATCGTTATATTAATTTGGCATTGAAAGTCATAGGTAGAAAATTATGAGAGAAAAGGAATTACAAAGATGTACTTCACTTTAAATCTGATCACAACATGGGTGCAGGCTCCCAATTATCCTGACGCTGGGCGCTGTTGGGACATTGTAGACAAATATAAAGTGACATTATTCTACACTGCCCCCACATTGGTGCGGTCCCTCATGCGTGATGGTAATGAGGTAAGATACATCTATGCTTACATGTGTACAGTCTAACAGTGTTTCAAATATATATATATATATATATATGGTTTGTATTTTTTATGCACTCTTTTTCTTATATTTACCAGCATATCAAATGATAAAGGAGTTTGGATATAAGGTGATAGAAACTGGATCAGAAATGTGAAGAACACACTGGAATATTTACTGAACTTCCTCTCCTGATGCTGATATTAGTATGATAACAGTCTCAGTGGGTGCTGTTTGCAGAAATGAAATGAAAAACAAAGGAAAAGAAATACAAGATAGCCCAAGCTTTTGAGAGTCTTGGTCTCTCCCACCCCAAAATCCTTACTCAATGTCTGCATATCAGCTCCCAACCCCTTCCTCCCCTTTTATGCCTGCTCCTAACCAATTCCCATTTGATTCCCACATCTCTTGCCACATAGGCAAGGTTGTTACAGCCCTAAATCTCTCTTCTGCCCTTACTCACAGCACACACTTTAGTATCACTAACCGTGGCATACCTAACATAAGGTTTTGTGGAGTTATTATCGTCATATGGAAGGTTGAACAATTTCATTTATCCTGAAGGGGGGAAGCGGAGAGATGTTACCTTATTAACACACCCTGGCCATTTCCGATTGCTTTAGGCAGAAGAAGAGAGAACAAGGGGAAAAAGATGTTTGGAGTTGTTCAGTTGGTCATATTTGGCCAACATCTTTATCACCATCTCCCTAGGGCAGCCTTTTATTGATAGCAATGATGTTGATGGTGTTTCATATAATTATAGAATGGTGGTCAGAGGTACTCAAGAGTTCAGGATCATTAAGTAGAACATTGCCAAAAAAGCTGGTATATTATGTCAAAAAGGGACTCATAGAATCATTAGCTTGGTTTTGCACTCCCTGAAGCCTTTTTTGTCCCTTGTGTTCCACTTGACATATATAATGCGGGCACAACAAACTTCCACCTCATATTCTCCTTTTCCCATTTGAATTTCTTTATAACTATGAAACTTTGAAGACATTCAGTATTCTTGGCCAAGAATCTCTATTATTATTCCCTCCCACTTATTCCTTTGTGAATAAATGCATGCCTAGAATATTTACATATTTTGAAATCCACTATCCTCAATCTTAATTATCCAGATCATATATTCTAGGTTTTTTTCTTTTTAATCAAAAGAAGCTGGGATGCATCCTCTAGATATAAGATTGATATCTTTTCATCTCTTACAGGAATATAACCTGTGCTTCATATCATGAGTTGACATTTTGAATAGAGTTCCAGTATCACAATATCTGAAGGGAATGATAGAATAAGGGAAATATGTCTGCTGCAAGAGTCTAGAGTTCCCTATGTTCTTAAACTTAATTATTGTTTATTCAAAAACGTTGTATATATGCAGTATGTTACTTGCTACTCAAGGAAATCTTTACGAGTCCTGGGAAGTGTAGGCGAGCCCATAAATCCAAGTGCATGGAGGTTATTATCTATATTTTCCCTAGCTTGTTACAACTTAATTTCCTATATGAAAGAATATTTTGATGCATTTCTCTTTCAGGTGGTTTTACAATGTAGTTGGAGATTCAAGGTGCCCTATCTCTGACACTTGGTGGCAAACAGAAACTGGTGGCTTCATGGTATTTTAACTTCCACTGATTATCTTTGTCAGTTTGATTATAATGGTAGGTGCTGAACATGTAATATATGTTCATTGCATAAGTGGCAACAATTTAATCTATTACATACCACATGTACACAGCTCAAGTGGAAATGGAGAGTTGGATTTTGTACGGTAGTCTTAGGTTCAATCTCTTTTGAGCTGAAAAAAAAAAAAGAAATTTTATAATATCTGTACATTTCTGTCTTTGAGACTAAAACATTCTTCACTATTGCTGGCAGATAACTCCATTACCAGGTGCTTGGCCCCAAAAGCCTGGTTCTGCAACTTTCCCTTTCTTTGGAGTTCAGGTCTTTTATGCAAACCTTATATGTTCATTTTATAATCTAATGAATTTGTTTTTACCTCTTTGCCAGTATTTCACTTTGACTTTATCACTGACAAATTTTGTTGTAACTTGTAGCCTGTCATAGTGGATGAGAAAGGTGTTGAAATAGAAGGTGAATGCAGTGGTTATTTGTGTGTTAAGAGCTCATGGCCTGGGGCATTCAGAACTCTTTATGGTGATCATGAAAGATATGAAACAACATATTTCAAGCCATTTCCTGGCTACTATTTTAGTGGTGATGGCTGCAGCAGGTGAGTGATTTACTAACATTAGATACTCATATGTCAGCCTGCATTCTAATGTGCCAATTTCTAGGATTCTTGTCTACTAGCTTTGATTTGAGTTTAGTTTGTGTGAATTATATTTTTGTAGTCTTACTTCAGATACAGGGTCGGTCCACACATGCAAAAATGAGTGGGATAATTATGTTCAACACATTTAACTCTGTTTCAGGGATAAAGATGGATACCATTGGCTCACTGGAAGAGTTGATGACGTCATCAATGTCAGGTATTCTTTGAATTTCAAAATCATATTTTTTTTTATGATTCCTCAATCTTGCAATTTCTTTTTTTACAGGTACAACCATGTAAACATGAATGTACAGAGTTGTACACTCCATGCAGTTCTATTTGATGTTTAAGTCTGATATCCTAATGTTATATGCAGTGGACATCGTATTGGCACAGCTGAAGTGGAATCAGCTCTAGTTTCACATCCGCAATGTGCAGAGGCTGCTGTGGTTGGTGTGGAGCATGAGGTATGACTATATATAATTCTCTCCATGTGTGAATCATCAACTGTGTGTGTGTGTGTGTGTATGAAAGAGAGTAAGTTTAGTTAGTCTTTATAACATTAGCAAGTGATTGCTATCTGTGTCTGAACCATCTACCATTAACTACTGTAGGTCAAAGGGCAGGGTATCTATGCATTTGTTACTCTTGTGGACGGTGTTCCTTATAGTGAAGAACTGCGGAAGAGCCTCATACTCACAGTTCGAAATCAGGTCTGTACTTAATTCACTATATTTCTCATATAATAACACATTTTCCAAATGTATATATTATTCTCCTTTGTTGATAAAATTAAACGGTATTCTTGATACCATGTTTAATAAATAATAGTCTGGATAGTTAAGTGTATGTTTGGTAAGAAGGTAAAAATGAGGGTGAATTTTCATGAATGAGATTTGTATACATTTCATCCATGAAAATTCACCACCATTTTTACCCCTTACCGAACATACCATAAGGCTTCTATCGAAATTTCCTTTAGACTACGTCTGGCTTTATTACACATTGACAGGAATGAAATAAAAGAAAATGAAGAATTTTCTGAGGAATAATGCTTGTGTGAACTGTGAACCATTTAATTTTTTCCTCCCATTTTCCTGACAATGGTACTTTAAAGCTGAGAACATGACACTGCTGTGCCTTGATAAATTCTCAAGATAACCTGCTTTGTTGAGCTATTATTCTATGTTACCTTTACTCTTTCTTTTCCTATAAAAGCCATCATTTGACTGCAGCATGATTAGAGTTATTATTGGCTTCCGCCTAGTGATTGCATCCTGGTTTGACCAGGTTTTGGCCCCATTGAACTCCTAGCCTTATTAGTTGTTTAAGATATTCATGGGAATCTGATTAATTTATAGAGAATAACTGAAAAGCTGCCACTGCCCTGAAATCATAATTTTTATTGTTGGTTGCCTTGGTGAATAATATGTAGATCCGTGGTGCCTTAGACAACGTTTAAAGTCAGTGCTTGAATTAACAGGTTTTACATTACAATTTGTCATGAACAATTATCATTATCACGTAGATCAATATGGAGGGATATTATTTTCCAGTGCTGCAGTGCGTACACTGATGCTAGCTAATTTATTTTCCTTTATCTCTTAATCTAAAGCCAAGGAAACACAGATACTCTATATTTAATCAGGCTGACTAGGGATGACCTGACTGATCATCATGTATTACAAATTCATTTATATGACTTCATTTATAACTTAAATTTCAATGTTTGACATTTCAGATAGGAGCCTTTGCAGCACCCGAGAAAATCCATTGGGCGCCTGGCCTCCCGAAAACAAGGAGTGGAAAGATAATGAGAAGAATTCTGAGAAAAATTGCTTCCAGGCAGTTGGGTGAACTTGGAGATACAAGTACCCTTGCAGATCCAAATGTGGTCAATCAACTTATAGAACTTGCTGATTGCTAAAGTCCCGAACTTTGTAATATTAACGGTATATTACCGGGACTGCTGGCCAATTAGATGCTTTGCTTAGTCAAAGTGAGAAGTGAGAGGACAATTTTTGCCTTGCGCGTTTGTGATGTCGATTAATAATTCATCCATATCTCTTTCCATATTAACGTTCTGTGTGTTTCTGTAAGGAGTTCCAACCCTGCATCTTTTTTTCTTTTGCCATAAATAGGTATTAGCAGCTATTAGCAATAGTTTGTTTCAGCCACTAGAGTATGTGTTAGTAGGGAGTGGGGATTCGAATTAGGACCTCCTTTGCAGCCTCGCTTTTGCACTAATTGTGCTAGCGGGTCCCAACCCTTCATTGCTTTGACAATTTATGCAGCATAGCAGGCCACATTGCTATATTATGGCTGGCATTTTTTGCATGGCATGGTGATGTCAATCACTACAGAGTCCACACAAAGACATCGATTTAGTTCAAACGATATATTATGCGGGGAATAAAGGAAGAAACTAGGTTGGCTAAAATTGCACAACGTTGATGGAGACGGTACTCTACTTGTGTGCATTTTGTTTGTCACTTGTGAGACCGCAGTCAGAAGTCAGAACCCTGAAAGATGATGTTCATGCACAGTGCGCATTTCTTTTAAGGCTACAGGGAACTGAGAAGTCTTATTTCCAAGAAGATATGCCAATATTTTACGTGATCAAATGTAGTATAGTGTGATTACTGATTCGAAGCGTACACCAGATATGCCCTACCTTGTTGGCTGCGATGGCACAACAACAACATGAACATCTACTGTCTGCATTCGCGTCGTTATGTACCTGCGGGCTACGAGAAAACAAGATTTTCACTCCGAAGTGTTGGATTTCTAGCAGCTAAACTGGAAGGAAGATCATTGTTTTCAAATTATGCAGAGAACACTTCCAACAGCAATTAGACAAACAACTCAATTAAGTACTCTAAATTACAAAATTTACATTACAAGGAACATCCATATATACGTGCCCATTCAACAAATAAAACAATCTGATATCACTACTTAAAAAAAAAACTAGATCAAGCATGTTCTTTAGCAGCTCAAATGTTGATAAAGCAGCCATTTGCCATCAGCATTCAAAACTACTCTCAATACCAGATTGCCAGAAATTGACATCGCAATTCACATCCACCAACCAGTCAAGCTCTGCCAGAGCTAAAATCAAGATTCAAGAGTATTGGAGTCATTATATGGAAAGAGAAATAGGCTAACTACAAACTAGAAGATATTGGATAGAGAGGGCAATGGGCCATTCATAATATAAGCTTAATATGACACAAGAATTCAAGTGATTATTTTCCCTTTTTTTTTTTTTTGGCATATTTGGGGTTCTAACTCAAATTAGGGGAAGGGGGTGACCACCACACCAAAGGCCTGATGGTCAATTCATGATTTCTCTGACAAGTCAATTAAGATTAGAATATGCAAAATAGATTATTAATTTTTCGAATATTTGTATTTAGTTAATCTATAATTATATTATATACATAAAGCCAAAATATGAAAACTGTTATACATGTTACTCACGTAATCAATAATAATTTTAATATGGAAAATAAGTTAATAATGTTACCAAATATTTCTTGGCTATTTAGAGCTCATTGCCACTATTCTTTAATAGCTTCTCCCCGTCCATCTCAAAAACAAAAAAAGAAATAGTTTCTCTATCCATCTGTATATTAATAAATTTTTTCAAGTTTTTCTTACATACAAATGATTATGGAAATCTTAAATCAACGTAAAACTTCTTAAAATAAATTTTTTAAACAATTTTTATCATCTAGTTAAATGAATTGCTCTTGATGGCTACAGAGAGAAAATTGCTCACCTCACTGGTAAGTTCATTTTGTCGTGCTGTATAAAACACCAGAAAGGAAAAATGATATCTGAAGGGTTATACAGCTGATAAATTAAGGTCCCGCTTCCAAAATACGTTGTACTGAATGCATGTCTTTGGCATTCTAATTGAGTTTGATAGTAGCTATTAAATTGTCTTTGGCACAGGGTTACACTACTATGCATGTCTACAAGTGCAGTTGTATATATATATATATATATATATCCTCAAAATCCACTCTTCAAAATAAAGTACAATTTTGTGTGCAATCAGTTCTGTTCACCTGCATTGTTTCCAGGTAAACTACTCACTTCGTTTCTCACAAGTCACAACCATATCCAAATATCCGAATGTGCATAACCAAGTCAAAGTTGTTATAAATCTTGCCACCTCGCAACAGTCAAGAAAGTAACCAGATCAGGAAAGATCATTAACGAAGCAGCAAACCAAAGATAATGGTACAAACTTGATATCAGATATCATATAGAAGCCACAATTGTTAATTACTGCATTACACAACTGAGAAACGATATTTATGGGGTCACGTTTGTCGCCCCTTGACAATTTCACATTACAGGGACAGCCTACAGGTCCTAACTCCTTTGAGTAGGTGCAGGTCCAACCGACTCTTCATGCAATAGAGATAAATTCCGCTACTATATGTAGTTTCAGGGATATAAGGTAAGTGAAAGCATAATAAATTTTAAGTTCGATTCTGAATCCAAAAACAAATTATCACATGCTGCACCACAATAAAGTACGCAACGAGACAAAAACATTACAGAAATATAAGCATGATTGCGTTCACTTAATGTAACACAGAAATATATGAACTCCAGATGCCACCCTCCTCTAAATATCACAAGACATTAAAGCACTCGTATCTTTGAATTGAATCATGGCTTCCACGGGAAAACTGCCTGCCTGCTCTTCCTTGAGGAGTCACCCCAAAATCTGGCAGAGTTGCCCCAAGCTTTATAGTAAACTTTTAGGAAGCAGTGGAAAAGAAAAACTGAATAATACATGTATGATGGATCAAACAACAAAGGACCAAGTCTTAGAACCATAAAATCCAAGTGGTAGGAATTTTTTATCATAGGGGCAACAATGCTTCATCCGGTTATCCAAAACCAAGGGAAGGCTCTACGGTAACAGACACTTAGTCAGAATCCTCGTACACTTCTCCATCGTCAGATAACTCATCAAATGATCTGATGTCAAGTTGGTAACGAAGGATACCTCCAATGCCACCAAACCCTCGGCAAAATTGTGATCCTTCTTGAGATTTGTTGGTCACAAATTCCAGCGAGCATCCAAATCGTTTGTACTCATTGGCAAACCACTCAAGCAAGGGCATCTTCTCCTGAACCTCCAAATCTGAAGAGGTGGCTAGATCTCGGAAGTTGTTTTGATCAGCCTCGTGTTCCTTGTTCAAGTGCTTTATGACAATCTCACCAGTAGTACTATTTTTCAGCACATACCTATTAATATCAAAATTTTCCCATACGATAAGTGTTTCCACGGCACCCATCTCCAGAGCCTTCAATGTGTCATCAACCCCAAAGACGTATTTCCCAGTATCCTGGCTGATCTCTTCAAAATATTTTCCTATCAATCGTTTCTCTTGTATGAACTTCACATTTGATAAAATCTCCGCAGATAACTCAATAGCTTGATTAAAGCCATTTTCCCCACCATAGGAAACATCAACCACATTTAATATTTTTGCTTGCAAACGAGGATCAAACATATCTGACTGGCTCAGCTCTGTTTTGAAGTCAGCTGAACCAGCAAGTATAAGTCCAGCAACATTAGGCTGACTAGTAGCAGGATTGATGAAAAACTGTGTAGCAAGTTCTGCAGTCTTCCTAACATAGTTGTGCCGTTTTTCCATGCGAAGACGAGCAAAACGCAAAGCTGACTGCCCTCCTCTACCATGTTTCTTTGGTAGATCAACAGTAAATTTATGAAGCACCTCACGAGTATTTCCACTTAAAGTCCCAAAAAGGGTGCCATTCCCATCCATGACAATAAAACCAAACTTGTCATCAGATTCTAAAAGTTCATTTAGAGCTTCTGTGTGAAACTTATTATCACAGAGGTAAAGTGATGCATTGATAGGCTTGAAAGGTTCAAAATCAATTGTCACCTTCTTTTCCTTGCCATCTTCAGTGACAATGGTTCCAGTATAAAGAACCAAACCATTTGGAGGAACCTTATTATATAGTTTCAACCTTTGTTGAGCAGAAGTAATGGCTCCCAATACTGACTGCCGGTTCACCCTGCTTTTGATATTTGAAGCAGTTCCAAATTCATCTCCCAGCATCTTAGTGACCCGGGATATTTGATCACGTGGAGGCATTATCAGAGAAATCATGCTGGTCCCATTACCTCTTGCAGATTCCAATGCTTTAATCAATTTCTTGATCTTCCATATCTCAATGTTCTTGTCTGATTCATGACCATCAGCCATTGTTGGTGGTAACAGGAAGACTAGCCTACAAACATAACACCAAATATAAATGGAAGCAAATTTAGCAAACGGCAATAGAAAACCAGTTAACCACCATAAAAAAAGAACTTTCAAAATCACAAATATTTTAGCACATTTACTCATATAATTGAGACAGCATCAATACAATTAGGAAGGAGTATTATGTATATCTGCTACAAATGCATGTTTAGAGATGAAGGCTGAGAGAATCAAATATCAGTAAATTGGCAGCTTCACCTGTTATACCAATGAGTGAGAAACTTGATATGCATCTTTTTCAATGACTACAGACTCAACAGCAAGCCATGAACATGGATAAAATTAATTAGTTTGTTAGTAGTGTCACAGCTCGAGATCAGACAGAAATCTAGGCTCCAGGTGCGATCAAAATAATGAAATCTTATGTCAACAACTTAGGTTTTGTTATATCATATATCTTGATTTCATTTTCTCACACACAGGTCAAGCATAACTAGGAACTTCCAAAAGGAAATACAACTATAGCTCTTGGAAAAACATAACTTTGTTAGCTAAGATTCTTACACATCCAAAAGATGAGATTACGTTGAAGATACTTCAACATCATATTTTCTTTTTTTTTTTTTTCCAAGTAACCAAAATTTGCTTTGATATGGCGATAGAATCTATTTATCCATTGCTGAAGATAAGCAAATATTTGGTGCTTCTGCTCAAACTAGAAATTAGAGGCAAGAATTTGAAAGCAAGGCCATAAAGGAAACAAAAAACAAATAGTAACAGAAATTTTTGAATGAAATTACCTCTATGCCCCTATACATCTGTACTGCAGCATAACTTCTTATCATTCATGTTAAAAGTCCTAATCTCAGTAGTAGGTGGTAGACCATAGTTGGCAAGTGAAACATCTAGTTAAAGCTTATATCTTATAGATGGTATACCTTGAAGAATGATTAAATAAGCTGGTGCATTATATATAACATCTTGATACCCCTACATAGGGAATTATACTCTTCCCAGACTTGGTAAACAATCACAGAGTATACTTGTAATCCCCAAAGGCTAATATGGCTTCATATTTGGTAAAGAAAAGTAGAATAACAAATAAACTGCAGTCCCATGAGGGACCAAAAAACTAATTAAAACATGCAAGAGGTAGAGTTGATAGGAAAAAGCACTAAGACCACCTCAAAGGATTAAGCTCTTATTTGTTTACAATGGTTCCTAATAAGTAAACTTTGTGGAGTAAGATGGGAAAAAACACACAGAGTAAATTTTTCCTTTGGTTTACATAAGTAAAACCTTCTTTCATGCACTGTTTTATTTGTGTGCGTGCATGAAAAAAAATACCCAAAAGTTCCATATATATCAGCATGTGCATGTGTGAGTGTGTGTGTGTGTGTGATGTGTCTGTATATACATGCTTGCAAGTGCGAGTCTGTAAACTTGTAACCATACACTACTACCATAGCAAAATTCAAATGTCCAAAAACAGCTCTAAGTAAAGGGTCCAAAACCTGATAAATAAACTAGCCTTCCACTGTTAGAAAGTATATAACAAATTTTGCAACCCAATCTACATTCCAGCATCTAAAATCTGAACAGAGAAACATTTAGTGTAACATCATTCAAATCAACTTCTTATTGAATTAGCAATGGCATACTTGCATGAAAATTTTAAACAAAAAATACAATAAGGATGCATTCAGTTCATAAATTTTTCCAATTTTATCTATTTATTAGAAAATTCACTAGAACAAAATGTATCCTAGAATTCTAAGGATTCTGAAAGCATGAAAATGAAAAAAAAGAAAAAGAAGAAATCTTTGAAATATCTACATTTAGTATGCATCCAGAACCCAAACATAGTGTAGGACTAAGCATGATCATTATGGTACCGGAAAAACTAAATGCCAGAGCTACAACACCACCAGATATAAACACGTGCATTTCAATTTCTTATTTGGAAGTAAAAGGAATTGCACAAATAGCAATCCCACAAGTAGTAGGTATTTTTGATTGAATTGAACAATTTAAAGTAAAGATATAAAAATAAATTAATCTGCAACACCGGATAGCAAAGAGAGCAATTTGATGAGTATGTCTTAAACCCATGAAACTCCTTATTCACATAAGATCGCACATTACTGAGCAAAACCAATCAGAAAAAAGTGTTTTTTTTTCCTTCCTTCTCATTTTCCTTTCAAAAGACCCAAAAATGATCAAACACATTTTCTATTCTCATTCGCCTCCGTTTGGAGAGCTGAGAAGTGCTTCGCTATCAGAAGACCAGCACAGCAGGCAAGAAAAGGCACCCATTTTTCTAGTCAAACCATGAAAGACTCAGTCAAATTGCAAAATTGACCAACAAGTTAAATCAGTCAACTCAAACACCCAGATGCACGTCCTCGCAACCCAGAAACAAATCAAATCAAAGATGCAAGCTTTTATTTCTAGTAAACAAAAAAACATGAAAAAAAAAAGAGAATAAGCAACCAAAATCAACTTCGAATTGATCAAATCTGCAAGAAGAGAAGATGAGCTAAACAAATGGAATAGTCATAGTTTCATGATCAGAGAAAAGGGCAGTGAAGGATTGAATCCAACACAAGTCTACCTCAATGATTACAACTGGGAGTGGAAAGAGAGCCTCTGGGCCTAGGGTTTTCGCTTGCGCCGGCTCGACCTGCTTCTTTTGATTAATAGCTTCGGGACCCACACCGGCATGTTCCTGATCCCCAACATTTCTTTTTTTAACACCACACTGTCCATACATTACAACTTTGCCTTTCTTTTCCCTTTTTTAGAAGAGAAATGGTTTTCATCCATTTAATTTCCAGGAGTTTGATGATATTCTTGTCTTTTTTTTTTTATAAATAATGTGTTTTTAGAGAATGCTAAAATTTAAAAAGACTCCTTTAAAGCATTGAACTTTTAAAAGTGCTGAAATTTGAAAAAAAAAAATAATCAAGCTGCTTAGAAAAAATACTCAAAAGGAATTTTTTTTTAATGTCAATACTCAAAAGGAGGCTTTTTTATACAAATATAATAATTTTTTTATTTAACAAAATTTTCTTTTTGGCGATTATTATGAAAATCAGAAATTATCCTAATCCAAGGCGATTTCTGACCTACATTAAATATTTTTTTATAACTAGTTTAGAAGTTGTCATGAGTTATGTTGACTTTCGAACTAGTTGTCAAAAAAATTTTTTTTAACCAAGTTAAAAAATCGCCTTAGGTTAGGGTGACTTCCCATCAAGGTTGTCAATTTTTTTTTTGGTTTATAACTAGTTGAGAAACCATTCTTGTCCGAGGCGACTTTTGAATTAGTTATAAAAAAAAATATTTGGTGTAGGTCAGAAATTGTCTTGACTTAGAGTGACTTCTAGCCTTTATAACTTTCAACGTATTTTGATAAATAATTTTTAAAAAGCATATTTTGATAAATAAAAAAAATTACTATATTTATATATAAAAACTCTCAAAAAGAAGTTATACAGTTAAAGTTAAAAGTTATATAAATATGTAAACATGAAAGATGAAGAAAGAAAGAAGAATTATATACAAGCTCCCAAAGCAAAGAGGAAAGAAAACGATTTTTGGACAAGTGAAATGCATTAAAGATTAAGATGAAAATGTCTTAGTAATTGACAAGTGAAATGCATTAGATGAAAAAACCTCTTAGCAATTGAGAAGTGAAATGCATTAAAGACTAAGATGAAAAATATCTTAGTAATTATATTGTGGTAAGACTTATCATGATAAATTATAAAATTTATTTTCTATATTTAAAACATTTCGTATCTTTCTCTTTCTAATATGATACTCTCACATTAGTTTATAAGAAAGATCCTGATTCATAAAAAAATTAAGGAGGAATTATTTCAAAAAGTTATTTTCTCTATGTTTAGACAAAGAGAAAGAAAACAGAAAAAAAAAGAAAATTTTTAAAATTTAAAATTTTCTCATATTTAGATGAAGAGAAAACAGAGAAAAAGAAAATAGTAAAAACAAAAAAAATTCAAAATTTTTTCTTCAAAATTTTCTTCCATTTCAAAATTTAAAATTTTCGCTCCTCTCTCATTTTCTTTTCTCCCATCCAAACAAAAGCTTAATGTAAAGCATGCAACAATAATAGACACAAAGAGTTTAAATATCAAAGTTATTATTTTTATTAAAAAAACTCGAAGTAAATGAAGCTAGAGAAGATGAATAATGGTAAAATAGTGGGTTCATATAATATACATATTGAATTTGGAAGTATTTAGGGGAGAAATGTATCACTTGCCTTACTAAGTTATTCAGTAAGATAATGAAGTCTAAAAAATGACATGAGTAGAAGATGATCACATTGATACATATTTACAAGAGCAAAGGAGACATATAAAATTGGTGTAAATTATAGAGGATGAAGTACATGAGCTACACTATGAAACAATGAAAGGAGTAACTGAGAGAAGATTAAAATAGACCATAAAATTAATTTGGTTTTATGCCATAGATGTCAATCATTTAATAGAAAGATATGAAGGGAAATAAAAAAACATAAACATGGTATTCATTGATATTTAAAAAAAAAACAAAAGTATATGATAAGTTGTCACTAGAAGTCCTATAAGAAGCTTTAGAGGGAATTTGATTTCTAGTATGATTGGGAAAAGCTTAATTTTAGAAAAAAAATATTGCTTTTTTTTAAAAACTCTTTTAAATTTTTTTAATTATAGGCTGTTTTGACTACAAAATAAGTTAATCTAAACACTTATAAACATATTATATATTCAAGCTATAAAGGATATTTACAATGGTAGGGTGTAAATTTCGGCCGTCTTTTTATAATGTATCAAATTTCATTATTATGCAACTTTTGTTTACTCTTATTTATATTTTTTTAATCATATCCCCGTTTATTACTCATAAATTTAAGTGGGTTAAATTTAACAAGGTAAAGGGGTGTTTGCCAAACTCAAAAAACCAAATAACTAGGTACAATGGGGCTGGTTTTAAACTCCTTAAGTGTTTGATAAACACTAAAATTAGAAAAAAAAACTAGCTTTCATCTAATTAATGTTTAAGCTAAAACTAGTTCAGAAAAAAAAAATCAATGTACAATTGGTTTATTGTATTCCAATTTTATTGATGGCTCCTAGTTTTATTCATAAATTTTTGTTTCATTTTTTACATTATCTCATTTTTTTTTATCATGTTTGGTTTCCCTCTATATTTAAATTTCAAATATGTGTATGATTTTAAATTTGATATTAAAATCAGTTTAAAAAAAATTCCAACCAAACTAAGAATAAATTAAAACTAGTTACAAAATAACCTGAATTTATATGACTAGTTTATTTTAAACAATCTAAACCAATTTTGGGAGTTGTCAAATTGCTCAATAATTGTGCTTTTACAAAACTAATGATGATATGTTGAGAAAAAAATTGGGTGTTTCCCCCACCTGGGTGGACTAAGCTAAATACTAACAGTGCTATAAAAGGGTGGTGAAGCAGGGTGAGGCATTTTCAGGGCCAATAATGGTCATTGGGTCAAAGACCTTGGTTATTGCATGGGCATTTGCTCAGCGTTTTTTGCAGAATTATGGGGCATCTTAATTGGGCTGGAGGTGGTTTGGCATTCTGGTTTCAGAACCTAATTGTTTAGAGTTACTCTTCTTCCATTTCTTTTTCTTTTGAATAGTTATGTGAAAAGGGAGCATCGAAACATACTCATTTCAAAAATTTTGGACTGGACCACGAAGGATTGGAACGTCAAATTCAATCATACTCGAAGGAAACTCTTGCGTCGATTGGTTGGCTAATGGAGTTTGGATCAAACGTATGTGTTTCATGACATTTCTTCTCCTCTTATTGAGCTGAGAAGGCTTATCACTGCTGATATGCTTGCATATTAGACTTTTGTTTTTTCTTTGGCCTTTGGCCCCATTTATTCAACAAAAGAAAAAAAAATATCTCATTTCATCCGGTTTGAAATTCAAATCTCATATATCTGAGAAGAAATGAATTTCATTCTCATTCTTAATTTTGTAATCATTCCATGAAATTTGAAATCTCAATTTCACATCTCTTATGAAAATGAATTCCACCTTCCTTTCTTAATTTTGTGGAATGAGTTACTTTTTGTAATAAACATATAAATCTTCTATTCCATTGAATGAGTATAGAATGATATCATTATGAATAATTTTAGATTAAAATAAATAATTAGTCTATATAATTTTATTCAATTTAGATTTTGGTCCTTATAATTTTTTTTATATATCAATCATTATAGTTTTATTTATTTGAATTTTAATTTTTGAGGAATCAATATATTAATAATTAAAAACTATAAGAACCGATCATTTATAAAAAATATGAATCGATACCTTAATGAATATACACTGTAGGATTAAAATTCAAATGAGTAAAAAATATAAAATCTCATACCTTAACATTAGGAATCAAAATCTAAATAAATAAAGTTATAGAGATTGATATCTAAAAAAAAAATTATAGGGACTAAAATTTAAATCATGTGAAACTATATGAATTAGTTATATATTTTAATCATAATTTTATATTCACTAAAAAAAGTATTAAATATATTTTAAGTTTTCAAGATATTAAATATTTTTATTTTTTAATTTAATACTTTTTATTAAATAATAAGAGAATTATTAAAAAAATATTTTAAAAAGATATAATATTCCTTAATGATTTTTGCATATTGAATGTCACGTGAGTGTCTTCACCCATGGTAATGATACACAAACACAAGTGTTCAAAGTGTTGGAGCCAAAAGAATAAGATAAGAGTATTTTTAATAATGTATGTATTTTAAAATAAAATTCAATTTTAGTAAAAATGGAAAGGTTAATAGATAGTCTTAATTAGAATAAAATAGACAATACCTTATAAAGTTTTAGTGTATAAACACACTATGATATTGACATTTTTTGGGGTTAAATTTGTGTGTGTATATATGAATAATTATAATGATTTTTTAAGTAAAATAATAATTATCAATGCGTGCGTCCAAACATTTTAATGATAAAAAAGTTAATTGTGCATTCATAGACTGTAATTCTATGGTGCATTCACACTATAATTCTATTATTTTTAGTTGTTTCTTTTTATGTCGTTATTAGTTTTCTAAAGAAATCCCTTCTGTAACGGATTTTATCTCAAGGCTTGCAGAAAAGGCTCTTCCAAATCCAAGTTCCAACTTGAAACAATAAAATCAAATCAAATCTCATGGTGATTTCCCCCAAGCCATAAGCCCCAAATAATTGGTCAATTTTTCTGCACTGTTCTCTCGTTCACCCACTCAGCGATGGACGAGTTGGGTGCCCCTTCGTCCCCGCCGGCACCGATGACCGTCGACGGCGCCGATCAAGATTTGGCCTTGGCCAACTCCCGGTTCCTCACCCGCCACGAGGTGATCAGCCGCCGGCTCCGCCGAGTCAAGCAACTAGCTCGTTGCTACCGGGGCCACTACTGGGCGCTCATGGAGGACCTCAAGTCCAAGTACAGAGTCTATTACTGGACCTACGGCAAGAGCCCCTTCAAGGAGGATGAGCCCGGCAACGACCGCCCTCGGCGAGCCGAGGTCACCGTGGCGTCTGTGGAGAATGTAAATGGCATCAATGGCAATGAAAAGCCGATGGTGGGTCCTGATGCTGTTGGGGATGACATCGTGCGGTGCGCTTTTGGCGGCTGCAAGTCCAAGGCTATGGCGTTAACTAGGTTTTGTCACAGTCATATATTGTCGGATTCCAAGCAGAAGCTCTATCGGGGATGTAGCACAGTCGCCAAAAAGTGAGCCCCTTTGTTTTGTTTTGTTTTTTTTTTTTTGGTCTCCAGTTTATCTTTTTAATCTGTTTGCATACATTACCGGAATATTCTACATAAGTGGAATATAGAGTGAATCTTGATCAACAATTCATTAGAGGGTGTCCTAGTAATTTGGTTTCTTGCAATTTTGAAAATAGTGTGATTCCTGGGTCAGTTTTGCAGAAGAAGAAAGGAACGTGATTTCTTTGTTCGTTTTTATGCCTTTTTTTTTTTTTCTCTCGAAATTGGTTGTGTGGCTGTGGCAAAAAGGAGGTAGAGCCCTAGAGGAAATTATGTTTTAGTGTGTTACTTTTTATAAATAGGAGTTCATGAATTCAAAACCAACCAGATTTCTCTGTCAGAGGCACAAGTTTGATTCAAAGTACTTGAGAATGTCCAAGTATCAACCATGTCTTTCAGAGATTGGTATTTAGCTCACTTACAGAAATGTCACCTGCAAAACTTCCAACATATCTGTATACTTCAGTTCCATGCCAAGTTGTGTTGTGTGTCACGATAGCATACGTGTAAAAAGTGTTCACTTCACCAGTCACCTCCCCAATGCACCATGTTGCGCTATACCATTTTTAGATTCTATGCAGTAAACCTTTCTAATAAAAACTTAGATTTTTGAGCCTATCCTGCTAGTTGAAGGTATTGGATACTTGTTTTGTTCTGAATTCCTGTTTTCATGCCTAAAATTGGTAAATTGATATTTTGTCCTTTTATATTTCCATGTATTGCATATTGTTATCTTATTTGTAATAATTACCATTATCTAGAGCAGACAGCTTTACTGATAAGGTTTTTGGCTTTATGCAGTTTACCAACAGGGCCTTCTTTTTGTAATAAGCCAGTATTGAGATCCATGGTTCCTCCTGCATGCCCCACTCATTACCAATTAGGTGAGAAGTGTTTGATTCGTGCAATAAGAAGGGCAGGTTATACTATCCCAACTAATCGTAAGCCTAATCCGAAGTTTCATGTAGTAGTTTCTGAATTTCTCCGCCAAATTCAAATTAAACGAAAAGTTGCATTGAAGGCAACTGTACCTAAAGCTGAGACTGAATAAGAAACAAGATTAAGCTGCTGATTATTGAACACAATATTGATTGATTTTCTAGAGAGATTGCACAGTATATAGGGTGGACATATTCCAATATCCGAGGAATAGGATTATGATTTGGGGGTGAAGCATATAGTGTCTATAAAAAAAAGTATTTAGATGCCTCTACATTGTCAGCACTTGAGGCATGCCCATATTCCTTTTGTTGTAGTTTTTTCTTGCTTGGTCATATTGCACTTTGCTGCCATCCTATGAGCAGCATCGTGATATATGCAATTGTTGCTTGTTCTTTAGAATAAGAATTTGTATCTGATCCTAAGCCTTGTTTGCATGGTTTGGGAATCTCAACCCTAGAATTTATATTCTTGATGATCTTATGGCAAAGTCATTTAATTGTAGTGTCTGGCTCGGTGTTTTGTATAAAGGAATGGAAGTACAAAATTGCATATGATTTCACACTGATGTGTTTAAGTTTTAAGATTTCCTTTATGGCTCATTGACGATTTGGATAAAAATATCACTTCAGAGACATTTAAGAGTCTTGATCTTGCGAGAATCAAAAAATGGGAATCTAAAGCGAAGTGGAATTAATTTCAAAGCTCTTTCTCAACTAACTGCATGTTCATTGGCGTGAAGTAATGGACATGACAATTTTGTTTTTTCTGTTCTTGCATTGCAAAGGGTCCTAACTCCTAACAGTATTAAGCACTATAAAAGGCTACTATTTCCTTGTGGTATACTTTATAGTTCCATTTCTAAACGATGAAATGCTGACTATTGTTCATAACTACAGTGATTGGTCGTGTCTTCAGATGCTATTGATATCAGGGAACTATGATATCTACAGAATACCTGAACATTATTATTTTGATGATAGTTTCACATTCTATCATGTAAGATGTTCTTTTACATGACTTGAGGTTTGTGAGTGCTTTGTCGTATTTTTTTTATACTTGAACTCCATATTTACAAATGATCAAGTGTGATTGCATTATCTATTTTGATCTTTTCTAAAGTATCCTCATAGTTTCTTTTGATTAAAGTACGGAAAAAAATCTTCAGGTTATTTGAATAGTATCTAAGAGCAGTCTTTGAAAGGAGTTGATCACTGGCAAGGCTTTTTCAAGTTTAATCCAGACTTTTCTTTATAATTGTCTGGACCTGGGCCTGGGCCGTGCTTGAAGCCTGTTTTTCATTTTTCTTCAAAATTTTTTTTGAATTAAACTAAACTGAAAAAGAACAACCATAACTTTTTGCATAAAAGCATATTTGTAAGATGTGATATACAGTTTAAGATGCCAACTATTTAAAAATTGTTAGATAAGAGGTTTCAATATGAAAATTTGAAGTAATAATTAATAATCAATAATTTGATATTTAATATTATAGACTTGTGCTGGGCCTTTTCAACAAATCATGAGCCTGACCTCTACTTTTAATTGGGCCTGGATTGTTAAGTTGTAGCTTGGCCCTATGACCTTGACAAGAGGTATATTGTAAAATCCCAATAGCAATATGGCTTGAATGACTGCTATTGTCATCTTTTGGTTTGATTATTAGATCTATTTAGTGTGGTGGGGGGGGGGGGGGGTGGCTACTGATGTTATATTTTGTGGTTATGCAAATAATTATAGCTTGTATATAGAAAACCATAGGCAGAAATGTGTAATAGTTACTCTTTATAGGATTCCACCTTTGTATCTTTTCATTTCCAATTCCATCCTTTTCATCATTGTTAAATTTATTGAAGTTGTTGAGGGACTTCGGGCAACAGTTTCTTCAAATCATGCAATCAGTTTCAGCTATGGAGATTCAGAATCTTTACAACAGTTTCCTCTTTCCTTCTAGAACACTTACACTGTTAGTAGTATCTCCCCAACTTTTCTTCGAAGATTCTGTTCCCTGTTGGACCTAACCTACTTATAGAAGGAAATCTGATGAGATCTATCGGTTTTCTCTTCCTTCTTCAGCTATTAGATTTGTCATGTGTAATAGGTCCTTTCTAGAAGAAATTTCCTTGTTCTGAGGTTCTTTTTTATGGAACCATTTCCTTTTCTGGTCATGGATTTCTTTGTCAAAAAATAAGATGTGGAATGAGGTAGAAAACATGTTTGGTTTCATTCTTTCAATATTGTTTTTGAGCTTATTTCAGAAACTACTCCTTTTTTTTTTTGGCAATAACCAAGAAAAGAAAGAGATACAATACTTAAGTAACCTATAATGTAACCTAGAGTATACAATTTTAAACCTGATGTGAAACATAAGGTGAAAGAAAAAAGAAATACATACATGCTACCATAAATATTGCTTCTATAACATAAGAATAGGGGATAATATTTCTATTGAAGTAAACACAATATAGATGTAAATGGTCTGGTTTTGATTGTGCACCAGACTGGCGCGGTCCTACAACAAAGTGTTTTATGATCTCTTTGGTTATTGCTGCAGTGATTAACTCAATTTACTTTTAGGTTGTTCATGGTCATATCGTGTGTTGAGTCCCATGGATATGACAAGTGTGTATTGAGAGATTGTGAGATATATATGTCAAGGCCTGGGAACTGGGGAATCAAAATGGCCTAGTCCTTTTCGGAGTGGATTGGACTGGCGACATTTTGTATTGCAATGACCTGAGATACTTTTATGTGTGATGTGTGAACTTGGGGACACTCCAAGCTGGATTTGACATAGAGTTATTTGTTTCCTTGTCAATGATGTTAGGTATTGGCAGGGAAAATCCGCCATTGTCAAATTGGCCTGTGTGGAGTCCTGCACCGGATGTTAGGTAAGTTGGGGGTGCAGGGAGACTAATTGGTTTAGTCGTCCTTGTAGCAGAGCCAACCAATTAAGGAAGAAAGTAACAAAGAAAGTAAATTCCTTTTCTTGGTCATAAGTCTTTTTGGAACAAGCTCAAATTTTCTTAAGGCATCCATCATCATTATCTCTAGTTAATCTTTGTACATCTGTTATAGCAAATGTACAATGCCACCTCTTGTTGGTTACTAATATTCTTCAATGTCAAATGCCTACCATTAACTATGGCTTGCCCCATAGGATGCTAATTATCCCTGGTCAGAATTTATCATTGTGCTGCATTTTGAGTAATAATATTAGAGTAGGACATGATAGTACAGTGATAAGTTTCCTCTACTTCTGTCCTATATAATTTGGAAGTTCCATACTTCTTCATATTGATCTGTATGTGAAACAATAAATTGGTTTTCCTTGCAAATTTCATGATTCTTTTTGTTTGAGATTTGGTCGATGGGGACTTGCCTGCCTAAACACAATAGAAGAAGCTAAGAAGCCCTCCCATCTCTAAGTGAACATCATTAATGTCATGTAGGAGGTCTATCTTATACCTGGTTCTCGCTTGTATGTTCTAAAAGTAATTTCGAGTTGCTTTTACCTTCTTCCCCTCTTTTATCACTTTGCAGGTTCCAAATGCCATGTAATTCGAAGTTTTATTTAAATGATTAAAATTTTTTTTTATCACTTAGTCATGACATTTTAGAACCTAGACACTATAGAAGAGTGATGCTAAATCTACTGACTGCTTTAGGAAAATTTGTTGGCTAATATCACAAGAAAAAAATGTTGGCTTAATGATGGGCCAGAACCACATGATGATAATAGCAGAACATGCCAAATGCTTTGGTGATGGCTTTCTGTTATTCAGATGGTGCAATTACTGATTGTCTTGTTATCTAGCACCAAATTTCCTGTAATAGGTTGATTTTTATTTTACCTTTTTACATCAAAATTAGATTGAAAATACTATGTGAGCATTAAGTTATTCCCCTTTTCCTTACTAAAAGGAGGCTGTTACTTGCATAAAAGAAAGCTGCCTACGATGTATGTTTAATTTCATATTATATTGAGGTTTAATTAGACCCTTTGGATGTATGGGCACCTCTGTTTTCCATTTGTGGTGTGGGAACCCACGTGCATATCAACCTTTTTGTGCTTTGCATTAATATCTGCTGATGTTGGCTTCTCTATAACAGCTTAATATATCTGGAATCTAGTAAGAGAAGCCAGTGGCTTGAAGCTGTCTTCCACTAGATTGTGGAGATAAATGGACGCGACGTCCCTGGAGTTTTATGCCGTGCTAAATGTTTACTTAGTTTTCATTAACAAGTGGTTGAGACTATGCTATTGACCTAAGTGCAGTCCTTGATTGGCCAAAAGCAAAGCACTAGCTAATCCAACTAGAAGTATTTGGAAAAGTCCCGGTTTTGGTACATGAGGATCCATTAAGGAATTTTAATGTTATGCAAGTAAAAAAAATAATTAGAATTTTTGACAAAATTCAGACAGAGTAAAAGAGAGTTATTAGATAAAATTAAGTGATGAGGGATCATTCACTAATTTAAGAATTAAAAAATATGTTAAATTATTTTATCAAAAATTTTAGTTACATAATATTTTTTATTTTTTTATTAAATCAGAAGATAACCTGCTGTCATGGATGAGAGGATTTAAATAACGTTGTGGTTGTTGATAGACTTGAATCCAAAAGCGAATGATTTCTATTAGCAAATGATTTCTTTTTAGCCATTCAATATTTATTCAATCCATTTATTTGTTATCTCTAATTTTATGGAAGCTTTAATGGCGGAAATAGAGCTGAGGTTGAATGTAATGCTATAACAAGAATAGGAATTGGTATGGCCGAGAAAATCTTTGAAAACAAGAATAGGTTGATTCTGATGACGCCTGTAAGATCTTGTTATTTTATGTGGAATATTGACTCACCACCTGGGTTACTTAGGGTAAGGTATACAATGATGGACGCAGGAGCAATTCTTGTGACTAATAAAAGGAGAGCAATTTTACGCTGTTTTAGAGGTTTGGTGTTCTTATTTTTTTGGTACAAAGTTTGGTATCCTTATTTAGTCTAGTGTTATTAGCCGATGGATGACTGCCATATGAAACTAGATACAAGGACCACTGTTAGATGAAATTAAATATAGATGTCTGTTAGATGGAATTAGATTATAATACAATGATATAGAAAATCAAGATGTAAAAGAAAAAGTTGGAAGTAACTAAGAAACCATAATATTTTGGTTAAATTATAAGAAACCTCTTCCAACTATGAGTTATGTGTAAAAATTTTTTTTATGCTTTGAAACTTGCCAACATAACTTTTTAAATTCTTTAAACCGTGTATATTGAATCCTTGTAAGGAAGTTTTTCACATGCACATGGAATCAATATACATGTTTAGTGAGTTTAAGGAATCGATAAACTTTAAAGAGCGAGAAGGTTTTCTTCATATAATTTATAGTTGAACGAGTTTCTTGTAATTTAGCTTAATATTCTTGGTGAAGGGTAAGGAAGACTTGACATGTGATGGTGAAATGGTGCCTGGTGGGGGTATGAATAAACTGTCAATGGTCATAATGAAGAGTACTTAATTGGACGCGGGGGTGCGGGGAATGGAGGTGGGGATTCAACTTGTCATGATCAGTGAGCAGGGAGGAGTATGAAGAGCTGGAAGCGTTTTGATACCAGCTGCCCAGAATAAGGGCATGTCACTATTTCTGTACCATAGAAAACAAAGAAAGAAGAATTAGTGCATGTTTGATAATAGTTTTTTTTAGGAATTTTTTTTTAAAAGCTCTTTCAAAAGCTCGTGTCGTCAGCAATGCATGGCTTCCATTTGCATAACGGTTGCCCATTCGTCCATGACGTTGCATGCAAGAGAGGCTACCATTTTGAACTGTGCAGAGATATCTATCTATGTGACTATGTGCAGAGATATCATTTCGAATCGAACTATTTGTGCACCAAGCTTTCCACTATTACATTATTACTCTATAAAAGCCATTGGAGACTTGCAGCGGAGGGTGGGGCGTATATTCATCTCATTCTCATCGTTTTTCATGAATATGACATATATGGCCAATGAAAAGTGGAAACAGTTTCATCTTGCTGGCTTATAAATAAGCGTTGTGGTTGGCAAACTGTTTATATTAATTAAAGCCGGAAAATCTAGTTAGGTCAGGGATGGTATCACTATCAGTGGGGAATAGAGAGAAAGTGGATCATGTGCGCGTCTCTGTTATGCACGGCTGGTATGGTGCTAGAGGGTTCCATATAAGCTCTGGTGTCTGCTTTCATTTACCTTCAGCAGGGATTCTTTACATTCTCTGTCTCATCACTCACCTACAGATACATTAGAGAGGGGGAGTATCCCCTTTAAACAGTAGTAGATTATTTTTTTAAAGGTAAAATATAACTTTCTTTGCTTTTTGTATAGGTAATGTCACGTGCTATACACGTGTAGGTAATGTGTATTTTACTTTTTTTTTTAAAGGTTGATGGGGATCTTATTTTTCAAAAGTCTTGCAATTTCGAATCGTTTGATCATTTCAACTTACAGAAAAGGACACTCTAAGGAGGAAAAAAGTATTTAATGTTAGTTTATAGAAAATGTTTTACGTACACTAGGAAGTATAAAAGTTATATGTAAGAATAAAGTTTACAAAAAATGATAACCTTTGTATTATGTGACATTCTGATAATTCACAATCATTTGAAGTAATAATAAAATTATAATTATGATATTAGAATTTGTAAGTTTAAAATATTTTATTGGTAAAAAAATTATTAACAAAAACACTTTGAATTAGAAAAGACACTTTCATAATTTTTTAACAAAATCAAGATCATAACTCCATATAATATATTGATATTAAGTGTTCTATATAGAGTTTCACAAAGTATTGGAATAAAATAATTATGCAAAATATTTTTTTAAAAAATAATAATGTAAATAATAATAAAATAATATTTATAGATATTAAGAGTCAGGGTAAACCATCAACCTTAACAATTATTTATAACAAGATTACATATCATATACCAATGAGGATCCTAGATTTGATCTCATGTTATACAATTGTCGCGGGTATATCTCCACACATTTGGGATGTTAGACTAATCCCAATACTGAGATTATTTCTCTAAGGAGTGCATTTTTAGAAGGGTTTAAACCCCTGACAATTGACATTATAAGCCCTTTTAATCACTTAACTTAAACTTATTTATTACAGTCGCAAACTGTTAAATACATGATAATTTTATAAAAATAAAAGATACTTAAAAAATCTTTACATGTTATTTAATATTACTTAAGGTATGTATAGATGAAAAAAATTTAAAAAAAAAAGAAAAAGAAAGTTAACTTTTCATTTTTAAATTGAAAAAATTATAAAATATTTATAAAAATAAAAAAAATAAGAAAGAATATTTGATAATATCTCATTTTATTCTTTTAATTTTAAAAAACTCTCAAATAAAGAGAATTTTCAATCAAAATTAAAAATTTATTTTTCTTTTTTTTTTTCCTCTAAATTCTTTCATCTAAACATATCTTTAAAGAAAAAGATAAACTAAAAGTAAATAAAAAAAAAAGTAAATCAGGAGTAAGTTTACTAGTAAGATATAGCATACAGAATTCTGCGAACACAAGACATCCCATTATGCACCATAAGAACAGCCCTTGTGCCAAACCATTTTTTTTTTTCAAACGAGGATGACAAACAAAGTCACTGTATCATTATTCGTGACTCGGCATCCACTCAGAATACCCAAAAACAAATACAAACATGGCGTCCAAAAACAAAGACAAACATGAGGTTTCGGAGTTTACGAGATAAATATATGATATATACAAAATAGGATAGCTACATTCTGGAAGCAATAGTATTGAAAACGGAGCGGGTATGGGGACATTTATTTTGCCTAATATATCTGACTCTCTCAAGCATTCTTTAAAATAAGACACAGTTTATCTCTATTTGTTCTGCTTTGTCTCGGCTCTTTAAGGGTCTGAAACCTCAACCCGCCAAAATGAAAATATTAAAAATTGGTACTCTTTTAGTTTTATCCTATACTTACAAATATTTGAAATAAATTTATATAACAATAAATCACAATATTAAAAATCAAATATAATCTCGTATAAATTAAAGAATACATCTAAAAGAATATACTTCTACGACCTCTATTTATAATTTCAATAAAAAAATTAACACAGTAATTATAAAATTAAAACATATTTTACATATAAGTTTAATGTAATTGGAATGTAACAAGTTAACTTTAAATCTGCACCCAACCCTCCAAAGTTAAACAATCTTAACTCGCCTCAATACTCATGCAAGGCGAAACAAGTTGGATATCCCTGGAGCAGGTAGAAATCACGAAGCAAGTAATGCCAAGTTATTACCTTTTCAACTACCCGCCAAGAAGCAAATTGAAGGAAATCAATCTATCAAAGATAAATAACAAATCTAGATTAAAATTAATAACATTATCTAAATGATATAAATTAGGAAAAATAATATTACTTCAACTGTAAAATTAGTGTTAATTGACAAAGAGTTGGTGAAAATTTTATGCGTCGTAACCTTGCATTAAACATGTGTTGATTTCAGATATGATTTCTTTAGGTATTTTATCAAATATGGGGATGAAATTATACCAATTTTTAGTTTTCTTCGGGTCAATTAAATATCTCTTCATATGTTGCGCAATCAAATTTAATTATCTTGAAAAAAAGTTTAATCTGACTTCTTTTATTTTTTTTTTCAATTGACATCCAAATTGATAAATTGTCAAGATGAAAAATTTTCAGAAGGCTAGCTAGCTCATTATACTCCTAGTAGGGACAAGAATCTACTAATAATACATGTTTATATATACACACACATGTAATCCAATTAATCATCTTTATCCTAATCTCATCCATGTTTACCATTTGAACAACTATTCATATACCTATATATACATTGAACTAATGAGTTTCTTGTGACATAAATTATAGAAAAATGTTACTCCTATATTTTTTTACTACACTTTTTTTTGTTCACTTTCTTTTTATAAGAAAAAGAGAGAGAAAGAAAAATAAAAAATAAATTTTCCGCTTTTTTTTTTAAAATATAAAAAAAAGTGTACGAACAAGATTGCCCTTAATTATAAGAGAAGAAGAAAAACAAACGGGGTGACCTTGGAATGCTACAAAGATGCCTTTTGTTGTCCAAATTGCATGTGTGCAAGCAGGATCCAAAGTCCACACGCTTTGGTGTCCAACCAACAAGTTTAGCCTTGATTGTACACACCCAGCCTTTATCCTTAATACTATTTAATTACCAACCACCCTTGTTTGCTTTTGTGGTTTACTAGCACCTGCCTTTTTAAATAACACGGCAAGGTCTGCAACTGCCCCGCTGTCGCCTGCGGTGCTGCCTCACAGAAGATGCTGGACACGCTTGTCAAATACTGACACATCTGCTTAGAAAATAAGGGCACGCTACTTGATCTGCATGTGCTTGGCAGGACCTAATAATTTAATTTTGTCCACAAATATCATCGAGTCCTTTTCCTCTGCCTTTCCTCATATATATGATTTCGTGTCACACTCTCAACCATGCTTGGTTTCAAGGCTTTTATGAAACTAACCATAAGACAACGTTGAAATTAAGCATGGTGCATGTTTCCCTAAAGATCACGCACCCACTATATAAATGTGAGGTCAAGGCCAGAGCTCAAGAAAACCAAACACGAACCCTGTGTTACATTACACTTACACACTTCAGTTCAGTCCTTTTCGTAGGGAAAAAGGGTTATGGGAACCATGGGAACCTCTTGCCAAGAAGCTCCTTCGCCACTGCTTCAAGACCTGAAGGTGACCATCCACGAATCCTCCATGCTTTTTCCATCCAAAGAGACCCAAAAAAGGCCCTTTTTCTTGTCCAACATAGACAAGGTCCTCAACTTCGACGTGGAAACGGTTCACTTCTTCGCGGCGCACGAAGATTTTCCTCCCCAAGTTGTGGCCGAGAAGTTCAGGAACGCCCTAGCGGATGTCCTCGTGGTTTATGACTTCTTCGCTGGAAGACTGAAGCTGAACTCCGAAACCCACCGGTTGGAGATAGAGTGCAACGCAGCGGGGGCAGGGTTTGTGGTGGCTTCTAGCGAGTACGAACTGGATCAGATAGGGGACTTGGCGTATCCTAATCCAGCTTTTGCACAGTTAGTTCACAAGAATAAGGATTTCCTCAAACCAGGTGATGTGCCACTATGTGTTGCCCAGGTACAATAAATTCATCGCCAATAAGTTTCAGCTTCCATAACTACATTTCTTTTTGTCTCTGCATGTGAAAAGTTGAGCTTTAGTATGCTTTTTTCAATTCTGCGGTTGTGTGTAGCATCACGAGAACTTATTTCTTAGATAAACATCATCAACTCTTAAAAAAGTAACGTGCATTTTGATGGTTCACAGAAGTTTGTTATATCAACTATTAAATGAAATGGTTATTTCTAAGAATTTCTCGTTTAATCTTATCTGATAGAGGTTGCTTTCGGGGTGGCTACATCAATATTATGAAAGTAGTTTGAATTAAATGCCTTTCTTTTGTCTTTGCAAACGCAAAATGGACTCTGCACCCGTTCCACTCTGTTGGAGCATGAGACGTGTTGCAGTGTCACATGCCGTACACCCACGATAATGATTTATGTATCTAGCTACCTTTATTGTTTATCCATTTTTTCTGAGCAAGAATGTATCAGCTTGATTAATTTCTTATGGCTCATTCAATAGTGTAGAAATGTCGTTGGTTGATCAACATCTTTCCTACTTGTTCTTTGTCGCGACTCCAATTAGACACGCCCCTATATGTATGTTATATTATAGTCTTTTTAATTATTTATCATCCTAAATCCTGCGTGAAATTCATATATTTTGGACATATGATTAATACTTTATATAATTATTTTACAACTTATATATATATATATATGTGTGTGTGTGTGTGTGTGTGTGTGTGACATATAATAGAATTTTAATAAATGATTTTTAAATTATTGAATAGCTTTTTTAATAAGATAAATGTTAAAATATCACTTTTCAGGATTGAGTAATAGAAACATGAAATCTGGTTATATGTGGTTAAGATTGTATGATTTTTTTTTTAAAATTTTATTGCATCTATAGTTCTTTGATATTTGTGACACAATTTAGTTCCCTTTAGTACATTTAGTTGCGGTTCTTAAACTAGCTAGCCTAAAATAAATTGGACAACTAAGATGTGTATTTTTTGTTTGGCAAAATTTCCTATTGCTTGCACTCTGCATATGATTTAAGACGCAAATAACTTATTTATAATTTTCTGTTTTTACTCTCTATCATTACCCTTTAGTTAATTTATATAAAAATAAAAATAGCATATAATATTAAAAAAGATTATAACCAATAGAGCATTGAATATGTCATTATATCAATTTGGTAAGCCAAATTGCCTACTATAATTAAAAAAATTTAATTTTGATTCACTGTTAGTATAAAGATTATTTATATTATTATCTAATTATATATTATTATATTTTTGACTTTTTTTGTAATTATTATTTTAGTCAAACTCTTTAATGATTTAACAACATATGATTAGATGATAGTATAAAACTTGTTACATTGATATTAGATCAATAATTAAAATATATAAATGAATGAATATTAGCATGTAAAGTTAAATATCTTATGTAGATTTCACTCCTTTCTTGATCTTCATTTTCATCTGCCCACTTGTTCCCAAATAAATCCCAAAAACAAAGAACAAAACATATACAATTTTCACGAATAACTCAATTTAGTTAGGCATGTTACTCGGTCACAAAATTGTTACTCTGTCACATAATAGATAGTTCATTCATGATATTGAAATTGCGTCCTTCAATTAAAATGTACTTTTGAGAAATACTAATTATTATGTTTGCCTAAAGTTAGGTAACCGAAAAATCAGCCCTCACACTGTACTGATCGTTGAGGACCATTTCAAAGTGGGATCTGAAAATTAGCTGTAAACTGTTAATTTGTACATTACATAAAAATAATTTACACTTTCCTTTGTTGCTAAATTTTGTTCAGCATCCTTCAATTAAAGTGGGACCAGATATTACCCAATACTGGGAGGTCCTTATCTGATGTTGATATAGTATTTATTATACAGAGAAAAACTTCAAAAGGATCAAATGTCATTTGTCCCAAATTTCCTCTCGAAACACTAAAGTAGTAAATTTAGGCATAAGAATAATGAATTTGTATTAATAAACAATAAATTTGTATTAATTAATTAATTAATCAATTGATTAATTATGTTGCTTCACTCACAGCTGACATGGTTCAAGTGTGGTGGCTTTGCAATTGGCCTCTCAACCAGCCATACCACCTTTGATGGGCTTAGCTTCAAAACCTTCTTGGACAACCTTGCTGCATTGGCTGCTAACAAGGCCCTGGTTGTGACACCCTGCAATGACAGGCAACTCCTGGCCGCTCGATCCCTTCCACGTGTCAGATTCCCCCACCCTGAGTTGCTCAAGCTCGATAACCCCCTCATAGGCCCCGAGTCTGGGGTCTTTGAGGCCTCCTCCGAAGAACTTGACTTCAAGGTTTTCCGGCTGCCCGCGGACAAAATCGCTCTCCTCAAGGAGAAGGCCAAGGGTGGCGGCGTCGGCTGCTCCTCTGCCCATATCACCGGCTTTAATGTCGTCACCGCCCATGTGTGGCGGTGCAAGGCGTTATCTGCGGCAGATGATCCCAATAGGTCATCGACTATACTATATGCTGTTGACATACGGTCAAGGCTGAACCCTCCATTACCGAAATCATACGCCGGGAATGCAGTGTTAACGGCGTATGCCACGGCAAAGTGTAAGGAACTGGAGGAAGGGTCATTCTCAAGCTTGGTGGAGATGGTGACGGAGGGTGCAAGGAGGATGACAGATGAGTATGCAAGGTCTATTATAGACTGGGGAGAGCTGCACAATGGGTTTCCAAATGGGGAGGTCTTGGTGTCTTCTTGGTGGAGATTAGGGATTTGAAGAGGTGGAGTATCCATGGGGGAAGCCAAAGTATTGTTGCCCTGTGGTGCATCACAGGAAGGATATTATACTACTGTTTCCTCCTATTGGTGGAGGTGAAGGTGGTGGTGGTGGTAGTGATGATGGGATAAGTATTATAGTGGCTCTTCCTCCTAAGGAAATGGAAAAATTCCATAGTCTCTTCTACAAGTTCTTGAATATTTGAGATTGAGGGAATTGAAACTGCTTCCCTCTTCTGATATGGTTATATTGATATCCTTAATTAATTATATATGGTGTTCGGTAATAAGTGATGACTAGCATTTTATTATGAATGATGCATTTTATTTGTAAGTGATGAATGATGATTGTCAACTGATATGATCGAGGAGTTATGCTGTGAGCGAGGAGATCATTTTGTTGCTAGTGAAGAGACAACAAATATGTATGCAGCGATGCTCATAGTACCTTTGTGTTCAACTAAAAGTAACTAAAAAAAAAAACATGTTTTAAATCTGAAACTGTTCCACGTTGACAAAATTTGAAAAATGAGCGCTGTTATTCTCACACAATTTTTGTTATAAGAGTTACGGTATTTCAATCATAGCACATGAGATCTATAACATATGGGGGCAAGTGTAGGGAGCCAATGATTTTCATGTAAGAAAAGCAGTATAAAAGAAAGTAAAAATATTTTTTTTCATAAAATTTGACAATTTTGTGAAGTATTAATTCTTAGTAATATAAATACGACAACATCACAAATTTAGTCCTAATAAAGTTTGAATCTTTCATAAAAATTTTCAATGTCAATTTAATTATTTTAAAACCTTTTTTTTTAACGCAAATCCTTATTTTGATATCTATGAGTTATGTTTAAACCTTTGTCCTTCTGACCCAAATTAGGTGTTATGTTCTTCAAACTATAACCATTGGCTTCGAGATTGTTGGCAACAAAGGACCTCTTCCTCAAGGAGAATGGGCTCATCATCATTACAAAGTGTCTCCGGCAAAAAACTTGGTAAAAGAGGATTCCCCGAGCAGGGGTGGAATTGAAAATTTTATCTTGAATGAGTAAAGGCTCACAGATTCTAACTTTAAAATTTGGATGAGTTTTTTTTTTAATATAAAACTTATGCAAGAATTTTTTATTCCCATTTTTGCTTCATACTAAACATATATTAACGTAAACAATCATGAAGTGTTACATCGTGTTACAAAACCTTTCTCTATAATAATTTTCATTGCTGAAAAATATCATTTAGTGACTACTGTTGAAACAGTTAAGGTAAAAGTAAGATGGACTGAGCAACTTATCAATTAATGAATAAACTTTTGATTTATCTGTTTTTTCCAAATTTTGAATTGAATTTTTTTCTTCTTTAAAACAACTAAAAATCAACAGGATAAATTGTATGAATAAGAGTACATATATATATGTGTGTGTGCGTGTGTGTGTGTTTCAGCAACTTATCAATTGATTTATCCGTTTTCACCAATTTTTGAATAGAATTTTTTTCTTCTTTAAAAAAAATAAAAATCAATAGAATAAATTGTATGAATAAGAGTACATATAATATGTGTTTCAATACTTTTGATTAATAATTTTTTTTCAAAATTATTTTTATTTAACTAATTAATTTATAATTATAATTAATTAATTTATAATTATAATTAATTAATTTATAAAATAATTATATAAGCAAAAAAATATTAAAAAAATAATGCAGCCCTTGGTCAAGGTAATCTTGAATTCTTGATTACCTTCGAAGAAAGCCAAACAGCCACATTTTTTCTTCCCTCAAGCATGGCTGTATACCCCCAACTTCTCGAGTCCATTTTCTGATTTTGCAGTAAATACTTCAGTTACGGTCAGTAGCATTTCAGGATAGAAAGGACTAAAGGAGTTTAACTCCCTTATTTGCTCTACATAAACTGAACATGGAAGGAAAGTGGAGAGAATTACCAACTGGAAATAGAAATTGCAGAGGAAAAAGGAAGTAGGAACTCAGTTGACAGCAGAATTGAAGTCCCCCTTGATCTCCAATAATTCAATCATATCTCTAGCAAGAAAAAGATCATGAATGTTGAATATTATCTCCAAAGCAACCCTAAAACACACAGAATTCAAGAAATAACTATGAACTTTGGGGGGGGGGGGATTACGCAGAAGAATAGAAACTGAACTTGATTTGGTGTAGGTGCAGAAATCGCAATCCCTTTCTCAGTTGGCAACTTTGGAGTTCAGCTCATAAATTTAGCCACCAAGGTCTGCATGTGTGAAAATTCAACTCCCTTAGTATCATGTGCAGGACACAGCTTCTTCCTCAAGCTCTTATTCCAATCAACCAACAAGAATTCACAAGTGATCACTTGAAGAGAAGAAGAAGAAGAAGCTTTGATCAATTATCTTGCATGCCCCAACAATCAAGAATACACTCAAACTAAGCAGAACCGAACTGCAGAGGAGAGGAAATGTTCAAAACAAAGAGAGACAGAAGCAAGAATGACAGTGAAGAGGAGCTCGGTTCTTTTATGAAATTAAGCAAAAAGTTAGTGGATTCCCCACGCATCTATTCTCGGTGGAGAAGGGATAGAATAAATTGGCAGAATGTGTGATTATGTTTCGGTGGAAACTTGGGCAAAATTCAGCCTCACAGCCTTCATTCTTTCAGACACAAGCTAATGACACATGGCACACTCTTACTTGACACGTACTCCCATTTAGTTAGCCAAGTGTCTACTTGCCATTGGTTGAGAGTAAAAGAGAGTGGAATATAATTTAGTGAAGAGGAGATCACACCTAGTGGGTTATTTCTAACCAATCTCCATTCAAGAAATTAAGTTTTTCATTTCATATTTGAAATGTTACTGATCCATGTATACTTCATCCAATTAATTCCAATTAATTTAAGTCTAAGTCTCAATTCTAAATTTATATTAAATTTATATTTTTCATCCTTTACAAATCTCTCTTTTATCAATTTCATTTCTTAAATATGAATTTTATGGATATAATCTTTCAAATTTTAAATTTACAATAATTTTGTTCTTTTGAAAAAATAAATTAATAAAAATAAAAGAATAAAAGGACAAAATTTGTAAATGACTTGAAACTTAAATATTAAATCAATAAAATTAACCTTTAAATGACAAAGCTAATAAACAATATATCTTTCAGGAATTAAAAATATGTTTTACTTTAAATTCTTCTAAAAATGCAATTCCCACACTTAAAATAAATTTAAACCTAAACTTTATAGTATACTCACTCACTTAATTAGAATTTCTGAATCCTTTACTTAAAGACCTAGGGTTTCACATTAATTTATGTACCTAGGATGTGATGTAAAAAATGATATAAGAAAAAAGTGATGTCCAACAAGCATTTATATGACTAATTTTTCAATAGATATTATGAAATATAGTGGTGGATGTCGATCTAAAATTTTGAGTGGACCATAATAACTCTCCATATTAATGAATCTATAATAATATATAATTTAGTACGTTCATCTTAAAAAAATTATCTAAGTTCATTTAAATTACTAAAATAAATAAAATGCATAAGCACTCATTCAGTATTCTCTTGTCAGATAGACTAGTAACAATAAAAATGGATAAAAGAGAAAACATACCAAAAAAAAAAAAGAAAGATGCTAACATTAAAAAACAAAAGAAGTAGAGAATCAAAGATGAAAATCAAAAGAAAATGACTTTTATGTATTTACAGTGGGGTTGGGGGGGAGGGAGATGATTAATAGATGGAAGAAAAAAGTGAGAAAAAGGAACAAATGTATCTTTGTTTGTGAGAACAACAAAAGTGCAGCTAGTGAGATAAGAAAGAAAATATTGTCTGGTTCTGTGAGCCAATTATTCAAAATTCGATACAAGTTATAAAGCACAAGAAACCACTGGCATATAAAGCTAATTGGCCACCATTTTAGTTAACAGTTAACACTTCAAAAGTCAATGAGATGTTCATTAGTTCACTAAAGCAACAGGATGTGGGTTGTTCTCCTCAGTTGAATTTCTGCAATAGGTTTAGCATGTGCTACTAAGACTAGTTTTTGCTGTTGATAGAATAGGTTAGTTTGTTGGCAATGGGAATAGAGTTTGGAACAGAGATATATGCACATCTCGGCTATATTGTTGCATTTCATTTTCTGATAACATCTTTTTCAACTAAGCCTTGTTCGCATACGGTGACTGTGAAAAAGCTAACTAAAATGGAATCTAAGATGATTTACATACAAGTACAAATGTTTTTATAAGGGTAGGGATTAATTGATATCAATGCAAAATGCAAAACTTGATACACTTATATTCCTGTTAAAATATAATTAGTTAGATCTTATATATCAAAATGTAAAAGGTTTACATAGAAATAAATTTGTGATAAAATAATTAATATTTTTATTTATTTAAAAAATATATTATACGTTAATTTTCAAACACACACATATAATAATTGTTACTTAGGTAATGATTGTGTGTAAATATTGCAGAAAAATAGAGATAAATTCAGTTAAATCAAATTATAACAAAAGCACAAATGAGGATTAACTCAACTGAAAAGATTGTGTTATGTGTTTTCAAAGGTTTTAGATTCGATTTTTGCTGTAATCTCTCGTTGATAAGTGATATGTAAGTATTGTTATAAGTTCTTGTTAAAGCTTGATATGCTTAACTTAGATTGAGATACTCTTCTCTCTTCCTAAATTTTTACTTCAGCAAAAAAGAAAAAGAAGAAATTATAGATTAACAAAAGAAAAATGCTTAAATGCTATTATGATAATTTTCAGAAATACAATAATTTGTGACCATAGTCACGGTTGCAGACCGCACAACTTAATTAATTATTTGATAACTTTTCATAGGGATTCTTCTAGAACTGAATTACACATCTTTTCTCATCTTAGGAACCGAATCTAGCTATTACGTGACATTCGAGGAATGTCAATGCTGTGGGCAATGAGCAAGGTTCTAATAAGATGAACTGAACAATGGGCACCCACCAAAGCTAATCTCTGCTTTCTAATATACGAACATGCTTCAGAGGCCAACGTTCTTTCGTTCTCCCATAGAAAGGGAAATTAAAAGCAAAGGGTGACATTGTGACAGCAGACGATAAGGTTCAAAAGATGGTTAGCACACAAATCTCTCTCACATTTTAATCTTTGCTAGAATATGAGATTCCTCATTTCTACATAGCCATTGGAGAGGAACCAAACCAGGTGAACCGAATAAGAGGACAATATGCAAAGATGAGTTTCCAGCCAACAACTGGTGCAGTGCAGTGATGAGAACAGAATTATTCCAAGATACTGCAATTTTTTATCAGAGCCAGCCAATTGTTTGAACGGTTTCAATAAGTCATTTTCATTTAAAAAGCTCTTTCTTGGGGACGAATGGCCTGGTCTGCTAATATGAACGTGTGCAACTTCAATTGGTTGTTGTTTTACCGAAGTCTAGTATAAGTAAATATCTACACTTTTTTTTACACTTTCGTTTTATGAGAAAAAAAGAGAAGAAAAGAGAAAAAGATAAAGAGAAAATAAATTTCTCTCCTTTTTTTAATTATTCACGACAAGTGTAAGAATGAAAGGTAAGAATAATATTTTTTATTTAATAATTAACACTGTCAGAGTTTGTACGTAGGCAAAATGTAAATGAAAATAAAAATATACTTGATTTCCCTTTGTATATCCCCTGTAAATAAGGCATATATATAACTCATATAATGTCACACTCATCTGTGTGTTCTTTTTCTGTGATTCTTTGTTGTTTAGTTAGCTTTTTCTTAGAATAAAAGCTTTTTGACCAAGTTCAGTTAAATTTTTTTGACTTATTATTCTTATTCTCCAACATGATCAATCATGCTTTTCTTTAATTTTAATGGAATCTCTTCATTTTGAAAAAACATAAAAATGATCCTCCGATGGTTTAAGCAACGTCATCAACATCATATATATCGCTCCCTCGCTACCACTGGGAAAAAGAAAAGAAAGAGAGAGAAAGACAAACTAAAGTAATGAAAAAGTGCAGATGAAATATATATCATCTATGTTTTGAAGAGAACTTGATGGATGCAGTCGGGACAAATAGCAGATTAGTAGGGACAATTAATTACTATCAACTTGAGATGCTGATAGTGACTATCAATATGTATTTTTTTTATTTTTATTTATATCTATCTATATTATATTATATTATTATAAAGAAAAATTTTCTCTTTACTCTCAAATTTTTAGTTTTTTTAAAAATTTATTAATAACTAACTCAATACAAATAAAAAAAAATAAAATTATAAACATAAACGTCATTTTCATAATTATATTTTATAATAACAACTACTTTTAAATATAGAAAGTTATCTTTATTTTATACACAAAATTATAATTAACTTTAAATATATTTTAGTTTTTTATAAAATTATTTTTATTTAAATAATTAATATATAGTTATAATAAATTAATTACAAAATAATTATATAATTAACAATTAAAAACATGCAGATTGAGAGCGTTATAGTCTCACTAGTTTATATAGTTATTTTATAAAAATCATAAATTAATTATTTAAATAAAAATAATTTTCTGAATATAATATATTTGAAGGTAATTATAATAATATGGTTAATGCAAAAGAAGATAACTCTTGTCTTTAAAAGTAATTGTAATTTCTTTTTTGTTGATATTTAAAGAGTTATATACCTAATATTACTTCATAAATAAAATTGGGGCCCATAAGTTCTAAAATTTCAACTAAATGCATTTGTAAATTCTGGACAGAAACCTCTTTGACCTTTCATCTTATTATTTCAGACTCACATTTTATTAAATAATTAAAATTATGAGTAATAATTAACAACTCACTTTTTGAAAAGTTCCATCACTTCAAATTTGGGATATGTAAACTATTGGTGAGTTTGTAAAGTACATAACAATCTGAAACACATTTTAGTCCCTTCAAGGTATATAAACTCAAGTGCATGCAACTTCATGAAGATTTATGGTAGCAACTTAGAATATGTGCAAATATCTAGATGAAACATTATTTCAAACAATTTAGCATTTTGATATCAAAATTAATTTTATCTTGCCCGAAGCAAATATCAATTTCTATGAAAATTTCGAAACCTTTGCATATAACTAAATTTATGAATAAAATATTAAGATAAAGTAATTAATGAAAAAAATAAGTTAATTAGAATGTTCAAGATAAATAGTTTAGATGCTCCTCAACTCAAACATTCTATTAAAAAGGGTAAGTATAATTAATTTCATATTGTTAATTTAATATCGAAATTTTTTTGCCTCACAACACATGTTTCTAAAATTCGTTCTTTGTATGCATCAACCAAAAAGTCAAAAGACTGCCAGATTAGGAAGGTAAGGAATATACCAATCCCTCCTCTCTACCCTGTATAAATAGCTAGCTCATGGTGGATCTTGTAGTGTTGTACCCGAAGCCCAAGGCAAAGCCAAAGACAAATTTGTGGAGAGCAGTGTGAACTAGTGAGTCATGCCTAGTGGTTCTAGAAATCCTCTGGTTGTTGGGCGTGTAATTGGGGATGTGCTAGACCCCTTCGACAGTTCTATTCCTCTGAGAGTAACCTACAGTAACAGAGATGTCAGCAATGGCTGTGAGCTTAAACCTTCCCAAGTTGCCAACCAACCAAGAGTTAGTGTTGGTGGAGATGACCTCAGGAACTTATACACGCTGGTAATAATGAATTTGTCTCAAAACTCATTCTGCTCTCTCTCTCTCTCTCTCTCTATATATATATATATATATATATATATATTGTATTATTATCATCATATCATATCATATCATATATCTATTTAACTTCGTTTCTTCCATTAAAGGTCATGGTGGACCCTGATGCACCTAGCCCAAGTAACCCCAATTTGAGGGAGTACCTTCATTGGTGAGTGAATGATTTATGAGCTTTCCCTAGTTTTAGAGTTTAGTTATGTAATATTATAATAACACAGCTCTCTCAATGGATCACTTTAGGTTGGTCACTGATATTCCTGCAACTACAGGGCCTAGTTTCGGTATGAATTTTACCCATCCATTTATTTATTTGGTACATGATGACATGAAGTTTCGAATCTGAAGCATTCTGTGTTTAAACTACCCAAACCCTAACCCTTACGTAAATAAGTTCACATCTAACAGCTTCTATATTCGTTTTGTTATTAATAATAATTCACTTTTTGCAATGTCGTTCTTGTATCTAAAATTACTAGTTAACTAGTCTCACAATTTCAAAAAAAAGGTACACTACAAGTAATTTTTTAACCCCAAGAGAAAAATATGAGAAAAAGGTACACTACAAGTAATTTGAAAGGTTCTTTTTTGATTTTTTTTTTAAAATCACTTGTTATAAATAAGATTTTCAATTCTTGTAATTATTAAAGTTAACCTCTAATTTAAAAGATAGTGGGAACATTGCAAACAATCATATTAATAAAAAAGAGGTAAAGGCTTAATTTATAATTTAATTTAAAATACAACTGAACTTGTAAATCGACAAAATGTAATTGACCCTTAAATAATTTTAATAATATTCATTTTCTTAAGTATAGACACACCATTTTGCTTTGTCATGAGAACAGTTATACTAGCTTATTAGGCTAAATGCTAGTGATATATAAATAAAAGTCAATGTATAAAATTCTTAACTTTATATCAAACTTTATTTGATTATGTGGTCTAAAATTTAGTTTTAAGTTTAATATATTGCTGCTCCATCCTTGTAATTAATTGATTAAATTTTTATATACGGTAGTTGTGACAAGAAAGTATACATATCATATTACATTTTTTTTTTTCGAGATCTATATCATATTACATATTTCGAAAACCGTTTTTGAATTGTGATTTTGTACTTCGTCTACAAGTTTGCGAGAGCATAATCCATTTTTGATAACTATCACATCATGCGAAACACTAATATAATTTAGAAGCCGATTTTCATGCAGGAAATGGAGTATAAGAGTATAGGAATCTGAGATATATGTGGACCATATATGTCTCTTGAAAACTAGAAAGAGAAATTGTGTTTGATTCATAATCTTCTTGTGCCGGAAATAAAAAATATACCCATGGGGCATCATATTCTAGATTATGATGAGATCAATCTCCACCTATCCGAAAAAGATTGAAATCTAAGATTTTTACGAGATAGATATATATATGTCATGAATTACTTATCTCAAAAATTTAATCTATTAGATAAAAACATATGAATGTGTGATAATGCACAGACTCATTTTTATCTTGTTACATTATATTGACATTTAACTTAATTATAAATAATAGAGTAGCAGCAAAGAAAGAATTCTTGACCACTTGATTATAAAAGTTGTGATACCATATTATAAATTAATTATTTAAAAAGCTTAAATTATTAGGTAAAAATATATGAATGATTTTATATAACTAACAATATATAAATATAAGTTTGTTTTTTCAATAATAAAGAAGAACATGGGAATGCTTATTTAGAATCTAGTATTTTTCATGGGTAAATATGCTAAAAATTAATGACGAGTATTTGCATGTTTTGCACATATGTAGGTCATGAGATTGTAACATATGAAAGTCCACGACCCTCGATGGGGATTCATCGTTTGGTGTTCGAGTTATTTCGTCAACCGAGTAGACAGACAGTGTATGCTCCTGGGTGGCGCCAGAATTTCAATACCAGAGACTTTGCTGAACTCTACAATCTTGGATTGCCAGTTGCTGCTGTCTTCTTTAACTGTCAGAGGGAGTTTGGCTCTGGTGGAAGGTCTTGACCGTCTTCTTGAAAAGCTTTATATTATATGTAAAACTAGTGTTATTTGTCACCAACAATCCTAACAGGAACAGTACTCTGAGTGCACAACCACTCTTTCAATAAGTTACAATAATAAATAAATTAGTTGTAAAAATACGCTCCACACTTTCAAATCCAATTCATAATATTTAGCATTACCTGTATATATGTACTATTTTCTATTTATAATTATATATGTGTATCAAATATATATATATATATATATATATATATATATATATATATATATATATATAGAGAGAGAGAGAGAGAGGAGAGAGAGGAGAGAGAGAGGAGAGGATGGAGACTTGGATTAGAGCAGAGATTGAATAGAATGATATTAGCTTTGAGTATATAGGAGATTTAAAAATTGTAATTTGTTTTGAGATATACAATATATTAAAGTAAGTTCTTCCAAACCGTTTAGTGCTATTATTGTGGACATAACTTCTTCTAAGTTATGTAATACTACGTCATATATTATATTTTGATGTGGTTTTTAAAAATTCATTTGAAAGTAAAATTTTTAATATTTAGTTAGTGGTACATATATTTATGAGAAAATATGATAATGACATAACTATTCGTAATACTTTTATGAACGACATTCCTATTATATTAGGTATCTTATATTTAACTGTTTCGATATTTTTAATTTGTGCTCTTTATAGTCATCATACGTAGGATAATATATAAAGCAAATCACAATTCAGAACATTCTATTAAAGGTACACAATCATGAAAAAATACACAAATTTATTTAAAAATATAAATTCCTACCAAAGTATAAAATGAGCCGCATATTTAATCCATCATCTAAGTTATAATTATAAAAATATGTATAAATTCTATTAAATTTTTTTTACACATATTAATTTGTAGGTGTCCTTAGGTATTTAGTTCATAAATTAATTTAATATTATAAAAATATTTATAAATTATATTAAAAATTAACTACAAATATTAATATATAAGTAATTATAAAATTATTTATAAATTATATTTAAAAAATATTTTAAAAAATTATATTTGCATTCCTTATTTTATTTACTGTTTTACATTTTACATCATTCTTTATTTAAAAAATATACGTTTACATCCTCTACTTTGTATATAATTTTTATATTATTATTTCTTTTAAATAATAAAATAAAAAAATAAGTGTAATTTTATAAAAAAAAATATGTCAATATAATTAGTACTAACCTCGTAGGAAGCCGGTGTAATTATACAAAATTAAAATGTGCATGTGACTGCCTTCCATCAATGTAATTTGAGGACGACATATCGGTAACAAATTAAAATATTTTTTTAAATTCTTATAATTATATTTATTTTTAATTTGATCCATATTTTTTTTAAAATTTGTCTTCTAAATTTTAATAAAAAGTACCTCTCTGTTACCTATACTATTAATTTGTATCTAGGTGGCAAACGGAAAGTATCTCCTATGTTAAATTTGGGTTAAAATATATTTTATTCTTTATAATTTACCCATGTTTTCAAGTTGGCCCCTATATTTTTTTCTCCAAATGATCAATCCCCATAGTTCTACATGTTAACAAAAATGTCCCACTTCATTACCTCGTGTTATAACACTGGTAATTGTGCCCACGTGGCATATAGAATCTAATTTGGCAAGGTCCCTCCACGTCAAATTCAGACACATCATTTTCTTACTTCCCTCCAAAATAACAAAATTCGAGAAAACATTTCCTCTCCCAAAAAAATGACAGCTACATCATGGCAGTAAGGTAATCCTATAAGATCTCAAAACCCACAAGCACAAGTCCTTACCTCCAAATCAATTTGGAATTGATCAAGGTAATTTTTTATTTTACATTTCAACCCTCTAGCCCATGTAGCAGTCTATTTCCTCAACTTCACCGCTTCTTTATCAAGTTTTTTTTTTTTTCTTGTTTTAGGGACATATCTTGCTCTTTCTTTTGTACGTCTTAGTCATCAATCTATTATTTGATTGGTTTAGACTTTAAATAAGTTTTGTTTAGTTATAAACACTCCTAATAAAGGGAGACCTTTTGCTAATATTTTTTTTTATTAAGAACGGGGCAAAAGTCCAAAACTAACTAGCAACTAAACGAGAAAAGGAAGTACAGTTACTGTCATCCATAAAGCCGACTGAAAGAAAAAGAGGAAGAGTATTGATATACTGAAAACCAAGGGGAAATCATGAGCTTTCTTTGCAAGCGCATCGGCACAAGCGTTGGTTTCTCGAAACACATGTCGAAGTTCCATCGTCCAATGTCTCCGAAATAGCAATTGAATAGCAGTTACTAAAGAAGCACACGGTTGATGAGGAAGACAGCCCATCTGAATAAGTAGGATTGGACACTTCGCATCAGCTTCTAAATAACCTTCCGATAGCCCAAATCATAGACCGTTTGAAGACCCAAGAAGATAGCCCAGACTTCTGCGATCTTTATAGTGCAGACCCCCTAGTTAGACACATAGGCTCCTAGAAAAGCTCCTTCATCATTACGGATAATACCACCACAAGCTGCTTTGGAAGAAATTCCCAACACAGATCCATCAACATTAATTTTAATTCATGAAATAGGAAGGGGAGACCAAGCTACTTGCACCAAATTATAAGCCGGGACAACTTTGTAGGCAAAGTGCTGAGCTTCCATAGCCTTTGAATAGTTTGAAGCAAGACGAAGAGCTTTGAAGGGTAGGACATTAGTTGGGTCAGCAAAGCCTTCAAATACAAGCTTCTTTTGGTGGTGCCATAAAGAATATCAAGCAGTAGCAAAAGTAAGGGGCCTATCATCAGAGTTCGGCTGATCATAATTACACAATATATTTAATTCTATCCATTCCTTAAAATTAAGTTCGAAAAATCTGACCTGATAAGTAGGATGGATAAGAGCTCTCCAAACATGAGTAGCTGTGGGACAGTCACGTAGAACATGACAAGTAGACTCCTCCACATTACAAATGGGCATGCAATATGAGAAGTCATATGCCGACAACCGCGAGGTTGATTAGTAAGTAAAGCTTCATTCATGGCAGAGCCAAAGAAATGATTTGAGCCTCTGAGGAACCTTAAGGCTCCATATCTTCTCGTATAGATGATGTTATGAAAAATTGTGAAGATTAGCACAAATAGCATAAGCAGAACGGATATTGAAACTTCCATTATTCGAAGGCAGCCAAGCCACTGAATCATTAGGCCCTCTACAATCTAAGGTTTAATGGCAGCAACAACATCCAAGAAGTCCTGAGAAAGAACTTAAAGAATTTTTGTCCAATCCCAATTACCATCAATTGTACAAAAATCCACTAACTTATCCTGTAAATTCAAATATTCCAAGGGAGTTATAGAGAATTCCTGCAAGGTATGAATGCCTGCTATCTAATGATCAGTCCAGAATTGAATGGTTTGACCATTTCCAGTTTGCCAAATAAGGTTTCTTTAGAAGGTATTCCACATTTTAGTGATTGCCAGCCAAGCATTACAAGAAGAATTTTTTCGAGTAACATGAGGAATAATATCATCAAAACACTTATATTTAGCTCTCATGACTTGCACTTAAAACTTAAAGCTATGAGGACTCATTTAAAAAAAAAAATGTAAGGACCAAATTAAAAACATGTATAAATATAGGAACTAATTAGAATATATATTAACCAAAATATGACATGGAGGAATACTATGTCATGTCAGACTCCATTTACCACAGGCACAAATTAATGTACATTGTCATAATAATTGTCATAATACTAGGTAATAGAGAAGGACTATTTATTAATCTTTAAAACTATGAGGACTTAATTAAAGAGAGAAAAAAAATATATAAGGATCAATTAAAATAAAACGTAAATTATATGAGCTAAAAATATATTTTAACTATTTTTTTATTAGAGAAGATGCAATTGTACCATAAAAGGAATTCAGATCAGTCGTGGTCCTCACATTTTTGGATATATATCTTGGACTGGTTCCAATTGAATATGGAAGGAGCAATTAAATTGGATGCTGATCAGAGAAGAAAAAAAAGAAAGAATCCAACCCAAAATTTCAAGTGGGTGGCTTATATACAAAGGAATACTTACTAGGAATAGTTAGAGTATATTTGGAATCACAAATTTTAAGTATTTGATATATATATGAAACCTTTTATTTGAAAGGTTGTAAAATAGGAATTAATTTAATTATATAGTGATTTACAAGTATGAAAATAATTTTTAAATCAAATTAAATTATTTCTACTTAAATTAAATCAAATTTATTTTTTAATGGTTCCAAACATAGTGTTAGAGATTTGGAGAATTGGATTAAAAGGAGCGATTGTGTAGAGTGAAATTAGCTTCGGCTAGGAGATTCGGAAATTATAGTTTGTTTTGGGATAACATGTAGATGAATCCTCGCTATCGTTTATAAACAGAGAAGAACAAGTATGATATTATTGCAGAGAATCAATGGCTGGGAGAAGATGTCCGTGGTGTTTATATGAGGTCAATTGCAACTTTTAATTAATGACTCTTTAATCGAGGATTTTCATTTGATCCAGCAGTTGTGAGGCGCTATATTATATATTATTATTTTTTGCATTAAACTACTTGACCTGACCCCTGAAGTTGAGGTAGAGGCTGTAGGTATTGCTCAGACTGACCTAGCGGAAAGGGAGATTTTTCTGGCCTCACCTGAGAATGCTGTAGCGGCACAATCAACAGCACTCCCAACGCCTTCATCGGAGCAAAAGCGGGCAAGGGAGGAAGTCGCCGGGTAGTATTCTAGGGTAGTTTTGATCCCCCTTACCCAACTGTGGGAGAAGAAGATACCGAAAGAAAGACAACAAGACTTGAAGGTTGAAAAGAAGAAGCTTGCTCTTCCGACCCAACCGGCTTTTGCGTGCTATTCCTTCCGCCCTGGTTCAGGGCTAGTTTAAATAAAGCACTAGCCCGAGGCTTGCGTAGTGAAAAAGGGCTTTAGCGGCTCTTCTCCTCAACCTGTTCAATTGGAGCTAGCTATAGAGCGCATTATAAAAGCTCAATTTGAGGCTGTTTTCCGAATCGTGTGCCGAAGCAAGGTGTGCGGGAGAAAGAATTCTAAAAGGAGAGAAGATTTAGTCCACCAAGCGGGACAGAGTGCCACCCCTAAGCAATATATATATATATATATATATTCAAGTTGTTGATAATCTAAAAATTAATTAATGGCAAGTAGTTAATCAAATTATATTGTTAAGAGTAAACTCTTATTTTACTACTTCAAATATACAAATGTTATCACTTTGATCTTTTAAAGAGTTTTGACACCAATTTAGTCAGTAAATCATAAAATTGACATCAAAATCATCTTTCTGTGTGTGAGTAGAAACTAAATTGATATAATTTTTATGATTGAAAAACTAAATTAACAAGTAAAGAAATACATTGATATTAATTTTTTTAAAAGATTAAAATAATGTTACTTTTCATGATTGAAGGATTAATTTGACGTCAAAATTCTCTAAAAGATTAAAATAATAACATTTGTATATTTTGATAAGTTAAAAAGAGGTTTACTCTATAAGTAATTAACCATTCATTAATTACATGACCTCATTATCAATTCTATTTCTTGTACGTACAACATTTTGTTTGAACTTAAATTTATTTTAAAGAATATATATATATAATATATATATATATATATATATATATATATATATATATATATATATTACTTTATAAGTAATTAACCATTCATTAATTACGTGACCTCATTAGCAATTCTGATTCTTGTACGTACAACATCTTGCTTGAACTCAAATTTCTTTGACGAATATGTTTTTTGCACACCAAAATGCTCCACCATTTTTATACCAAATGTCTACATAGGCAACTTTTTAAGACACCAGATTTGCAAACAGTGGAAACCATAGTCACATCAGCAAAAGGAGGGGATGTGAAATATGATTTTGGAGTTCAGAAGTTCATTATTTCTTTCTCTCCATATCATCATTTCAGATTCCTGATCTTCATTTGTCTTCGTTCTTGGCCCCCATTCCAGTCCTCCTTTAACAGCTTCTTCTGGTCTCAGGTAGCAAGTTCTTTTCTACCAATAGCAAATATCTGGCTTGTAGGTTAGTTTTTATTCTATTAAAATGTTATTTCTTAAGTGGTTTGAATGGTGGTTATTGATGGTGTTAAGAAAACGTTTTCTTCCATTAACCACGTCAAATATGCATGTTGTAGAGGGAAAAGGGCCATGGTTACGAACAAAGATTAGTTCATAGAGGTTCAAGGGAAGAAAAGCGTTCAAAAACGTGGTCAGGCATGTCCGGGTGCTTCATTAACTACTTTTTGCACTACATTAACTAATTTTTTACACGTTAACTACTTCACCTCCAGCGTTTAACACTTGCACATCCTAACCTATTTTTGCTTCATTAACCACTCTTCGCACTACATTAACTACTTTTTTACATGTTGTTAACCATTTCACCTCCACCCTTCGACACTTGCACATCTCAAACTATTTTTGCTTCACTAACCACTCTTTACACTACATTAACCACATTTTTACACTTTGTTAACCACTTCACCTCCATCTTTCGACACTTACATATTCCAACCTATTTTTGCTTCATTAACCACTCTTTGTACTACATTAACCACTTTTTTACATGTTGTTAACCACTTTACCTCCAGCATTCAACACTTGCACATCCCAACCTATTTTTGCTTCATTAACCACTCTTTGCACTACAATAACTACTTTTTTACACGTTGTTAACCACTTCACCTCTAGCGTTCAACACTTGCACATGCTAACCTATGTTTGCTTTATTAACCACTCTTTGCACTACATTAACCACCTTTTTGCACGTTAACCACTTCACCTCCAGCGTTCAACACTTGCACATCCAAACCTACTTTTGCTTTATTAACTACCTTTTGCACTACATTAACCACTTTTTGACATATTGTTAACTACTTCACCTCCAGAATTTAACACTTTTACATATCAACTTATTTTTACTTCATTAACCACTCTTCGCACTACATTAATCACTTTTTTACACATTGTTAACCACTTCACCTCCACCCTTCGACACTTGCATATCCTAACCTATTTTTGCTTCATTAACCACTCTTTGCACTACATTAACTACTTTTTTACACGTTGTTAACTACTACCACATTGAAACCTCTCTTTGCTTCTTTAACCACTTTGTACTACATTAACCATTTTTTTACACGTTGTTAACCACTTGAAGTTCACCTTCAGCACTTGTCACATCTAGCATCTTGATGCTTCATTAGCCATTTTCACACTACATTAACCATATTGTTACACATTGTTAATCACTTGAAGTGAAGGCAGCTTTAACTCTTGCCACATCTGAACATCCTGGTGCTTCATTAACCATAATTCACATTACATTAACTGGTTTTTTACACATTGTTAACCATTTGAAGTCAACATTCAGCATTTGCCATATCTCAGCATCCTGGTGCTTCATTAGCCAATTTTCACACTAAATTAACCACATTTTACACGTTAACCACATGAATGCAGTTTTAACACTTGCCATGTCTGAACATCTTGGTGCATCATTAACCACTGTTGACACTGTATTAACCACTTTTTGACAGTTGTTAACCACTTGAAATCCACTTTTAACAGTTGCCACATCTAAACATCCTGGTGCTTCATTAACCACTGTTCACACATCATTAACCAATTTTGGACATGTTATTAACGACTTTACTTCCACCCTTCAACACTTGACCACATTCAAACCTATTAGTGTTTTTTGAGCCACTTTTGACACTACATTAACCACTTTTTTATACATTGTTAGCAACTTGGCCATTGGTTTCAACACTTGAAATATGATATGGCACCATGAATGTTTGTGCAGGTCTTGTGTGTTTGAGAAAGTGTACTTGATGAAGGATACTAATGTTCTTGATGCATGTGACAGATTATGGAATGTTGAGAATGGAGTTTAAAGTATGGAAGAAGTACACCCCGGTGCCATAATTTCGAGTGATTCCTTGAATAAGGAATCCTTTTGTGCCAGTAGTAAGGGTGTCATTTACATCTAAGGTTACTATTAAATCTTTCTATAGGCGATATGCTTATGAAGAAGGATTCTCGTTTATGACAAGAAATTCAAGGAAAGGTCCTGATGGAAAACTAAAATTACTTCATATTGGCATGTTCTCGAGAGGGAAATCGTCCTTCAACAGTCCCTCCTACTATAAAGACATTGCCAACCATAAAAAACAAATATCAAGCAAAAATTATGGTTTAATAAAAGGAAGATGGTGTGTGGTACATAAAGAAAGCTTCACTTGACCACACTCATGAACTTTAGCCAAAGAAGGCAAGGATGTTCAATGTGAATAAAAATATTAGTATACATGACAAGAGGGTAGTAGAAATGAATGATAAAGCAGAGGTGATGATGAACAAGATCTTCCAATCTCTTGTCTATAATGCTAGTGGCCATGAAAATTTATTATTTCGTGAGCAAGATATCAGGAATTATGTTCATAAGAAAAGACGATTAATTGGCAAATATTGTGATGGCAAGGCTCTGAAGAGTTATTTTGCAAGGATGCAAGAGCAAAATATTTATTTCTTCTATGACATAGACTTGGACGATGATTTTCATGTGATAAATGTATTTTGGACTGATGCAAAAAGCAGAGCAACATATGAATCACTTGGAGATGTGGTGACATTTGACACAACCTATTTGACAAATAAGTATGATATGCCATTTACTGTATTTGTTGGTGTGAATCATCATGGGCAATCTGTTCTACTAGGATATGGTCTATTTTCTAGTGAAGAGATTGAGTCATTTGTTTGGTTATTGGAATCTTGGAATCGTTGCATGCTAGGAAAGGCTCCGTAACCTATTGTCATCAACCAATATTGAGTAATGCAAAATGCCATTAACCAAGTCTTTCCAATCACGCACCATAGGTGGTGCTTATGGTACATAATGAAGAAAATTCTTGAAAAGTTCAAATCCAATGGTGAATATCGGAATATAAAAAATGTCATAAAAATTGTAGTTTATGACAGCATCACAGCTGTGAAATTTGAACATAAGTGGTGCTGTCTCATTCAACAATTCAACCTACAAGATAATGAATGGTTGATTGGACTGTACAGTGAGCGGCATAGATGGGTTCCCACATTCTTAAAGATTTTTGGGCGAGAATGTCTACCACACAACGTAATAAGAGCATACATGCCTTCTTTGATGGCTATATCAACTCAATAACTTCCTTGCAATAATTTGTTAAACAATATGATAATGCCTTACATGACAGGTGAAAAAAGAATTTGAAGCAGATTTTTACTCCTTCAACTCTACTATTCCTTGTGGGGCAAATTCGCAAATTGAAAAGCAATTCCAATATGCCTACACACATGCAAAGTTTAATGAGGTACAAGCTGAGTTTAGAGGAAAAATTAATTGTTGTGACTCTCTTCATTTTGTTAAGGGTGTCATTTGTACGTACCATGTGATAGAGGAGATAGTAGTTGTAGGCCAAGCAAAGGAATGTATTTTGAAGTAATATTTAATTGTGATAATCATGATATTTGGTGCAAGTGTTGTTTGTTTGAGTTTAGGGGCATAATGTGTAGACATTCCCTTACTATTCTTCAACATGAAAGGGTGAGGGAAGTGCCCTTAAAATATATATTGAGAAGATAGGGAAAAAATGTAAAATGGAGGCACTCCTATATCAAAAGTAGTTATGATGTGGCACAGATGAAGCCACAAATGCAACAGTTTGACAGTTTATGCAAGGAATTTTATGAAGTTGCAGAAGTTACGGCTGAGTTTGAGGACGTGACCGAATTCCTCCAAGCTGGCTTGCATCAATTTAAAGGTCAGGTCCAATACATGGTTGCATCAAAGCAGAATATCCCTAGTAGTTATAAAGGTGACCAGCCTGTGCATATCCAGTATCCAGAGAATATGATTGGCAACCTTAGTCCTGTTAACCCATCGAGTGCCATTCGTAGTCCTTTATGCGTGGCCCGTAAAGGTCGTCTACCAACTAAGAGGAAAATGTCTCATACGGATCAAGTAGTCATGAGATTGAAATAGAGACATAAGCAAGTACGTGACAAGGTTACAAATGAAGTATGTGCATTTAAATGATTAGTGTACCATTTGTTAATGTGAATGGGAAATTATGTGCAGGTATTATTTTGCAATAGTTATGAATAATGAATCTTTGTTGAATTATGTAGGAATGCATCCAGCCAAGCAATTTACTGTAGGATCATCCATAGAAGTTACAACAGCTGGAGACTTGCTTAATCAGTGTACTGTGGTATGTGTGAACACCAAGATTGTGTTCAATTTGTAATCCTTGTTGTGGTGATACACTATAGATATTCATGTTTGTTATGTTCTTATAACAATCTACAACTGTTGATTTGAGTACAAATGTTGCTGGGTTTATGTACAATGACAATTGCTCGGTATCACAGTTATCGAATTCTCCATTAACTGCGTTGCTTTCATTTCAGCCCAATGAGAGGCCACTGACATGTGGAAAAAAAAGATGCTTAGTGGGTAATATTAACTGTATTTGACTTCATGAATTATTTTTTTTTCAGGGTTCTGCTAGTCAATTTGCATATATGGATGTATTGCTTTCTGATAATGGAAGGCAATTAAGAGATGCACACAGCAAGTGATATGTCCCCTACTAGTAGTAGAAATTGATGTGGCATTACTATTTGAATTGATATTTTGATGTAGATATAGATGTTGTAGACGAATAGGTATAATTTTGAACTAAAGCAGTGTCTATTCCATAGTCACTACCATCCTTAGTCATCATCTGCTTCACTACTAATAATGATTAGTTTTTGTATTGTAGGTACTGTGAATTGTGTCGACAACAGCTAATTCTTTGGGATTTGTTTTAGCAAATTATGCATAGTTGTAGATAATTTTTTGGTGTATCAGAAGCAAGTTATTCAATCATTTAATGATGTCAATGTTTGTTTGTTGTGTGTACAATGTAAGAACACACATAGAACATAGTTTGCATACAGAACACATATACATTACAGTTGCATGTACAGTTGCATAATGGATCTGGTGCTTACATTTATGTGATTTATTGTTCCATTGTGAATGGGTTTGGATGTATATATTTCCTATGAGGGATACTTGAGCACCCAAAACCAAATGTTTACATAAAGTTAACCACATCCTCTCCTACTTTAATCTAAAGTAATGCCCTTCTCATACAATTGAATAGGTGAATATAATGTTTCAACATCTGAATTAGACAAAAAAAATCATGCAAGAGACCATCTAACCACTTTCAGCATGTTGTTAACTACTATTTGGCACAACGTTAACCATGTAATCAGTAGCTTCAACACTTGCCACCAAAAAAAAATGTTCGTATTTCATTAACCACTGTCAGACTACATTAAGTGCATTTTTGCCTGTTGCTAACCAGTCATTGTCACACTGACAACATATGCCACATAGAAACCTCTTTTTGCTTCATTAACCATATCTCATATAGAATTGACCACTTTTTACATTTAGTTAACCCCTTAAAGCGCACCGTTTAAACTTGCCACATTCAAACCTCTTGGTGCCACATTAGCCACTAGTCACACTGAATTAACCACTTTTTTACACGTTTTTAACTACTTAAAGTGCACCCTTTGAACTTGTCACATAGAAACCTCTCGTTGCTTCATTAACACTTCTTACATTGCATTAACCACATTTTTTAATGTTTTTGACCATTTTAACTTCACCCTTCAAACATGCCACATAAAAACCTCACTTTGCTTCATTAACCACTTTTCATACTGCATTAACCACATTTTTAAATGTTGCTAACTACTTTAACTTCACCCTTTAAACTTGGCACATCCAAATCTCTTGGTGCTTCATTAACCACTTCTTATATTGCATTAACCACATTTTTTAACGTTGTTAACCACTTTAATTTCTCCCTTTAAACTTAGGACATCCAAACCTCTTGTTGCTTCATTAACCACTTCTCACACTGCATTAACTATATTTTTTAACGTTGTTAACCACGTTAAATTCTCCCTTTAAACTTGGCATATCAAAACCTCTTGGTCTTCATTAACCACTTCTCACACTGCATTAACCATATTTTTAATGCTGTTAACTACTTTAACTTCTCCCTTTAAACTTAGCACATCTAAACCTCTTAGTGCTTCATTAACCACTTCTCACACTGCATTAACAACATTTTTTAACTTTGTTAACCACTTTAACTTCTCCCATGAAGATTGCTACATAGAAACCTCTATTTGCTTCATTAACCACTTCTCACATTGCATTAACCATATTTTTTAACATTCTTGACCACTTTAACTTCACCCTTCAAACTTGGCATATAGAAACTTCTCTTTACTTCATTAACCATTTTTCACACTGAGTTGACCAATTTTTAACACTCAGTTAACCACTTAAAGTGTACCGTTTAAACTTGCCATATCCAAACCTCTTAGTGCCACATTAACTTTTCAAACTAAATTAATCACCTTTTTTATATGTTGTTAACCACTTAAAGTGTACCCTTTGAACTAGCCAAACGAAAACCTCTCTTTGCTTCATTAACCACTTCTCACACTGCATTAACCACTTTTTTTAAAGTTGTTGACCACTTTGACTTCACCTTTCAAACTTGTCATATCCAAACATCTCTTTGCTTCATTAACCACTTCTCACACTTCATTAACTACATTTTGTAACACTGTTTGTTAACCACTTTATATTCTCCCTTTAAACCTGACACATCCAAACCATTTGGTGCTTCATTAACTACTTCTCATACTGCATTACCCACATTTTTTAACGTTGTTAGCCACTTTAACTTTTCCCTTTAAACTTGACACATTTAAACCTTTTGCTGCATCAGTAACCACTTCTCAAACTGCATTAACTACATTTTTTAACGTTTTAACTACTTCAAATTCTGCCTTTAAACTTGGCACATCAAAACCTCTTGGTGCTTCATTAACCAATTCTCACACTGCATTAACCACATTTTTAAATCCCGTTAACCACTTTAACTTGTCCCTTTAAACTTGGCACATCCAAACCTCTTGGTGCTTCATTAACCACTTCTCACATTGCATTAACCATATTTTTTAACGTTGCTAACTATTTTAGCTTCTTCTTTGAAACTTGCCACATAGAAACCTGTCTTTGCTTCATTAACCACTTAACACATTGCATTAACCACATTACTTAACGTTGTCGAGCACTTTAACTTCACCTTTCAAACTTGCTACATCAAAACCCATCTTTGCTTCATTAACCACTTGTCACACTGAGTTGACCACTTTTTTACACTCAGTTAACCACTTAAAGTGCACCGTTTAAACTTGTGACATCCAAGCCTCTTGGTGCCACATTAACCACTTCTCACAGTAAATTAACCATAGTTTTACACGTTATTAACCACTTAAAGTGCTCCCTTTAAACTTGCCAAATGAAAACCTCTCTTTGCTACATTAATTACTTCTCACACTATATTAACCACTTTTTTTAATGTTGTTGACGACTTTAACTTTACCCTTCAAACATGCCATATCTAAACCTTTCTTTGCGTCATTAACCACTTTTCACACTGCATTAATCACATTTTGTAATGTTGTAGACCATTTTATCTTTTCTCTTTAAACTTGGTACATCCAAACCTCTTAGTGCTTCATTAACCACTTCTCATACTGTATTAACCATATTTTTTTAATTTTGTTACCCACTTTAGCTTTTCCCTTTAAACTTGGCACATCCAAAAGTCTTGGTGCTTCATTAACCACTTCTCACGCTGCATTAACAACATTTTTTAACTTTGTTAACCACTTTAACTTCTTCCTTTAAACTTGGTACATCCAAACCTTTTACTACTTCATTAATCACTTCTCCCACTATATTAATCATATTTTTTAATGTTGTTAACCACTTTAACTTCTCCCTTGAAACTTGCCACATAGAAACTTGTCTTTACTTCATTAACCACTTGACACATTGCATTAACACATTACTTAATGTTGTCGACTACTTTAACTTCACCTTTCAAACTTGCCACATCGAAACCCCTCTTTGCTTCATTAACCACTTGTCACACTGAGTTGACCATTTTTTTGCACGCAGTTAACCACTTAAAGTGCACCATTTAAACTTTCAACATCCAAATCTCTTGGTGGCACATTAACCAGTTCTCACACTAAAGTAACCATAGTTTTACACTTTATTAACCACTTAAAGTGCTCCTTTGAACTTGCCAAATGAAAACCTCTCTTTGTTACATTAATTACTTCTCACACTGCATTAACCACTTTTTTTTAATGTTGTTGACCACATTATCTTCTCCCTTTAAACTTGGCAAATCCAAACCTCTTAGTGTATCATTAACCACTTCTCATACTGTATTAATCATATTTTTTAATTTTGTTAGCCACTTTAACCTTTCTCTTTAAACTTGGCACATTCAAAACTCTTGGTGCTTCATTAACCACTTCTCACGCTACATTAACAATATTTTTTAACTTTGTTAACCATTTTAATTTCTCCCTTTAAAGTTGGGACATCTAAACCTCTTAGTGCTTCATTAACCACTTCTCACACTGCAGTAACTAAATTTTTAATGTTGTTAACCACTTTATATTCTCTATTTAAACTTGGCACATTAAAACCTCTTAGTGCTTCATTAACCACTTCTCACACTGTATTAATCACATTTTTAATAATGTTAACTACTTTAATTTCTCCCTTTAAACTTGACACATCCAAACCTCTAGGTGCCTCATTAACCACTTCTCACACTATATTAACCACTTTTTTTTAATGTTGTTAACCACTTTAACTTCTCCTTTGAAACTTGCCACACAGAAACCTCTCTTTGTTTCATTAACTACTTCTCACATTGCATTAACTAAAATTTTAACGTTGTTGACCACTTTAGCTTTACCCTTCAAAATTGTCACATAGAAACCGCTCTTTGCTTTATTAACCACTTGTTACACTGAGTTGATTACTTTTTTACACTCAGTCAACCACTTAAAGTCCATCGTTTAAACTTGTCACATGCAAACCTCTTGGTGCCATATTAACCACTTCTCACACTAAATTAACTAACTTTTTTATACGTTGTTAACCACTTAAAGTGCACCATTTGAACTAGCCAAATGAAAACCTCTCTTTGCTTCATTATTCACTTCTCACACTGCATTAACCACTTTTTTTAAAGTTGTTGACCACTTCGAATTCACTCTTCAAACTTGCCACATTCAAACATCTCTTTACTTTATTAACCACTTCTCACACTATATTAACCACATTTTGTAACGCTGTTGACCACTTTATCTTCTCTCTTTAAACTTGGTACATCCAAACCTCTTGGTGCTTCATTAACCACTTCTCATACTGCATTATCCACATTTTTTAACATTGTTAACTACTTTAACTTTTCCTTTTAAAGTTGGCACATCCAATCCATTTATTGCTTCATTAACCATTTCTTACACTGCATTAATCATATTTTATTATGTTGTTAACCACTTTCAATTCTCCCTTTAAACTTGGCACATGAAAATCTCCTGGTGCTTCATTAACCACTTCTCACACTGCATTAACCACATTTTTTAATGTAGTTAACCACTTTAACTTCTCCCTTTAAACTTGGCACATCCAAACCTCTTAGTACTTCATTAACCACTTATCATATTGCATTACATATATTTTTTAACGTTGTTAACCACTTTAACTTCTCCCTTTAAACTTGGCACACCCAAACCCTTTACTACTTCATTAACGACTTCTCACACTGTATTAACCATTTTTTTTAACGTCATTAACCACTTTAAACTCTCCCTTTAAACTTGGCACATCGAAACCTCTTGGTGCTTCATTAACCACTTCTTAAACTGTATTAACTGCATTTTTTAACGACGTTAACCACTTTAACTTCTCCCTTTAAACTTGGCACATCCAAACCTCTTGGTGCTTTATTAACCACTTCTCACACTGTATTAACTATATTTTTTAGCGTTGTTAACCACTTTAACTTGTCCCTTGAAACTTGTCACATAGGAACCTCTCTTTGCTTCATTAAGCACTTGTCACATTGCATTAACGACATTTTTTAACGTTGTCGACCACTTTAACTTCACCATTCAATCTTGCCACATAGAAACCTCTATTTGCTTCATTAACCACTTGTCATACTGAATTGATCACTTTTTTACACTTAGTTAGCCACTTAAAGTGCACCGTTTAAACTTCCCACATCCAAACCTCTTGGTGCCACATTAACCACTTCTCATACTGAATTAACTACTTTTTTACACGTTATTAACCACTTAAAGTGCACCCTTTAAACTTGCCAAATGACAACCGCTCTTTGCTTCATTAAACACTTTTCACACTGCATTAACTACTTTTTTAAAATTGTTGACCACTTTAACTTCACCCTTCAAACTTGTCATTTCCAAACCTCTCTATGCTTCATCAACCACTTCTCACACTGCATTAACCACATTTTGTAACGTTGTTGACCACTTTATCTTTTCCCTTTAAATTTGGCACATACAAACCTCTTAGTACTTGATTAATCACTTCTCATACTGCATTAACCACATTTTTTAATTTTGTTAGCCACTTTAACTTTTCCCTTTAAACTTGGCTCATCCAAAACTCTTGGTGCTTCATTAACCACTTCTCACGGTGCATTAACAATATTTTTTAACGTTGTTAACCACTTTAATTTCTCCCTTTGAAGTTGGTACATCCAAACCTCTTGGTGCTTCCTTAACCACTTCTCACACTATATTAATCATATTTTTTAATGTTGTTAACCACTTTAAATTCTTCCTTTAAACTTGGCACATCAAAACCTCTTGGTGCTTCATTAACCACTTCTCACACTACAATAACAACATTTTTAATGTTGTTAACTACTTTAACTTCTCCTTTAAACTTAGCCCATCCAAACCTCTTGGTACTTCATTAAACACTTCTCACACTGCATTAACCATATTTTTTAATGTTGTTAACCACTTTAACTTCTCCCTTTAAACTTGGCTAATCCAAAACTCTTGGTGCTTCATTAACCACTTCTCATGGTGCATTAACTATATTTTTTTAATGTTGTTAAACACTTTAATTTCTCCCTTTGAAGTTGGTACGTCCAAACCTCTTGGTGCTTCCTTAACCACTTCTCACACTGCATTAATCACATTTTTTAACGTTGTTAACCACTTTAAATTCTTCCTTTAAACTTGGCACATCAAAACCTCTTAATGCTTCATTAGCTACTTCTCACATTGCATTAACCACATTTTGTAATGTTGTTGACTGCTTTATCTTTTCCCTTTAAACTTGACACATCCAAACAACTTGGTCCTTCATTAACCACTTCTCACACTCTATTAACCACATTTTTTAACGTTGTTAACCACTTTAACTTCTCCCTTTAAACTTGGCACATCCAAACTTCTTAGTGCTCCATTAACCACTTCTCACACTGCATTAACCACTTTTTTACACATTGTTACCCACTTAAAGTGCACCCTCAACGCTTTGTAGTTATAAACCTCTGTTTTCTCTATTCGCCGGTGCTCACACTACATGAGCCACTTGTTTACAAGCATTGAACCACTTTAACTTGTGCTTTTAACAAATACCACACATCCAAACCTCTTGCTTTTTTGTTAACCACTTCTGACACTGCATTAGCCATTTTTTTACACTTTGTTAACCACTTTTTAAGCAAATATTTCCCTTGCATGTCCCTAAAGTATTTGAACATCTTTCATTTTTGTTTACTATTCTCCCATTCAGTTTACCCATTTCCCTGACCGGTTTGCGCCGTTGTTAGTGGTCTCCATGAAACATAAAGAGACTTTTAACCCTGAAGCTTCATTATGACGTTATAAGAATAGAGCTGCCGCTGTTGTACACCCAGCTATTTCATTCTATCTATCACTTCTCTCTTTGCGTGCACATTTTCTTGTCTATTATAGCCCAATTCACTATCCCTTCAGGAAAGGTTACCTTCATTGAAGTACAAGGTTAGTCTATGGTTTTTATCTTAGATTTTCAATTGATTTGATAAGTAAATTGATGTTAGCTTGCGGATTCTGGGTTTATTATGTTGACCAAATTTATTATTTGCTTGTTCAATTTGTTTGTGGGTATGTCATGATATTTTGCTGTCAAAATATTTCCATAATTGAAGTGTTCTTCTTAAAGACTGGTTTTGCATCTCAGATCTTAAGACTGACTTTTGAACGAATTTAACACTACTATAGTGGTAAGGTTCAATAAGAAACATCAATATGCTGGAGACAACCTTCGACAGGTATAGAACTGGGAGTAAATGTTTATGGAGGGACCAAAGTCTACTCTTTGTTTATGTCTAACGTGACCTCTTATATGAAACTTTTAAAATTTATAAATTCGATTGCGGCATGTATGCCAACCAAAGTGACTATTGGAATTGAATAACACTCTTTCAACTACACAAAGAAAGAGAATTAAGGCCACACCATTCAAGTCGCTTGTATATATAGGTAATAAGATGGAACTATGCTGTCCATTGTTAAGGAAACTAGTATTTAGATGGGATGATCGTAGCGCTAGATTCAAAGTGATAAGTAGGATTATTTATTTTATGCCCCTAGATGTTGCATTTGCACTTGGATTGCGTATTCATGGAGATGTGGTTAGGCTAAATGATGATTATGGATCATCTCATACTGAGACCTTGTTTGCATAATCTAAGCTAACAACTAATGTTATCATGTATTTGTTAAAACGTTACAAAGTGGATTGTGATGTTGATATTTTTTGTCGTTTGTACATCCTTATTGGATTTTGGGAGTTTTATTTTCCAAAGACATCTTGGATACTACAGTTTACTTTCATGAAGTTGTTGGATGATTTGAATTCCCTCAATAATTATAGTTGGGGTGCAGCTGTATATAATTTCTTACTCGATGGACTTGCCTTAGCCTACAAGTCATTGCAAAGGGGTTCTAATGATGTCCAAGTACACCTTATTGGCTATGCTTCTATTCTATAGATAGTGAGAATACCCATCTTAATTAGATTGCGTATATTATATATAGATTGTGAGTAATGTTTTGGGTGATTAATAGTTGTTCTTGTTATAAGTTTGAGCTTTGAACTACCTTCATTTATCAGAGAGGCCAAATCCTTGTCCTTCCCAATGCTTCCCACACATTTTTTATTGGCCCAAAGTTCGCTTCTCCAGCTGTAAACTTTTGACTAAGCTTGAAAACACTTAGGTTATTATGGTGGAATGGACTCTGTTTGACCTATATTCTATTAATGAAATGTTACAATTTTTTTGGTTATGTAGTTGATTTCTGCCAATTTAACTCGATCCTATGGTTTTGTCATTAAAAGATAACTAAGAAGTTCGTTGCGTCTGCTTCTGAGATAAAGTATGAGGTCATAAGGGAGACGTGTGAGAAGACCGTATGTGGACAACTAGGCCCCTCCCGACAAACGTTATTAAATTTGAACAACCTTATAGCTAATAACAAGCGTTTGATGGAGGAGAATAAACGGCTATATGAGTGCCTTTTTGATGAGGACAATTATTTCATGAAGGAGAATAACCTGGTAGTGATTAAGCAAATGTTAAATGAAGCTACAGTTACAACACCTATGCCTCATGCATTGACTCTTATGCTTAATTTAGACACTTCTATTGTGTCTTATAGGGAAAATTTGAGTTATGGCTATGCCAATTGTGTACTCGCCCAGTCAAAGTTTAGATGCAGATGTCCCTTTAAGCATGATAGTAGTGGCAAATCACGTTGGTGGTCAGTCTAATAGAAAAGGTTGTGCGTTAAGAGTCCTCTTTTATTTTTACATGACTAATTGCACATACTAAACACTAACTTGCATTGTTACGCACATAGATGGATTGGAAGTGGCACCTAAAGAAGGCGATGTACCACATCATGCTGCTATGACGTTGAATCTATATACAAGAAGGAAAACCAAGCCTAGAAAGCGGGTCGAGGCATGGGGCATAAGAAGTTCGTGGACCACAACTTACATGAGAAAGAAAAAATAGGTTGATGAACATCCATTCATGATGTTCTCCCAATTTTTCCCACTTTGGTCATTCATTAATTTTATTTTATAAACTTGAAAAATGATGTATAATTATCGGTATTCCTGCATTTGTTGTGTAATGATATATATCTCCATGACAATGGTTGTGTAAGGAATTGGTTAATCTAATGATGAATATGAGACTCATTCAATAATATTAATATTTAGTTACTGCCTCTGGTGTAACGAAGACAATGTCAATGTACCATTCCTATTGTAAATGAATATTGTATAACAGTATCTGAAACATTGTTTAGGTAATAGGGATCATGTGGACCGCTTTTTGGTGACTTAACCACTTTTTGAATTAACTTAATCGCAATCACAACTTTACACTGAGTTAACCACTTACTTGGGACGAAAGTACATGGGGTGCAAAATCCTTCCTACTTTACATCAATGTTAAAAGTGTCTTTCTTATATGAATTGAAGTTCCTTTCTTACATCAAAGTTGCTTTCTCACATCAATCCCTTATAATTGCTTAGTTAACCACTTGCTGAAAGACATTAACCACTTTTTTACATTGAGTTAACCACTTACTGAATCACTTAATGCACCCAGTGGTGGACAATCCATCATATATGATTAGCTCATATTGAAAGGTGCTTTAGGACATCATTTGGATGCTCAGGTCAGGTGTTCCTCAATTGGCCATGCAAAAGTAGACAATAGTACAATGATTAGGTGAATTAACCACTTGGTGAACAAAATTGATCACTTTTCTACGCTGTCATAACCACTTTAAGCATAAATAATTTAAGCATTTAAACTTTCAGTTGGGATGATGTGGATGCAAATAAAATTCCATCTTAATATGATGTCTAGTTCAATTGTTCTGTATGACATGGTTTGGAGGAGGAATTGGAAGGGTGCATCACTTGCTCATCCCATAGTGGATCAAACTCCAACTATTTGCTTAAGTAACCACTTGTTAAACTATGTTAACTAGTTTTAGACACTAACTTCACCACTTACTTGACCACTTCATGTGGAAGTGGTGCAAAATTCCTCCAATTTTACTCTCCTACTGAGAAGTGCTTTATGACATAATTAGTCGTCATTTTGGGTGTTCCACCACCTAACCACTGAAAGGTGCACCAAAGTCCCACCATTTCCTTGGTTAACCACTTGTTGAACTACATTAGCCACTTTTTGACTCTTATTTCACCATTTACTTGGCCACTTCATGTGGAGTGGTGCAAAGTCCCTGTTGTTTTACTCTCCTACTAAGGGGTGCTTTATGATATAATTGGTGTTCATTTTAGGTCTTCCACAACCTGGTCACTGAAAGGTGCACCAAAATCCCATCATTTCCTATGTTAACCACTTTATGAACTATATTAACCACTTTTTGACACCACTTCACCATTCACTTGACCACTTCATGTGAGAGTGGTACAAGTCCATCATGTTTTACTCTCCTATTGAGAGGTGCTTTATAACATAATTGGTGGTCATTTTGGGTGTTCCATCACTTGGCCACTAAAAAGTGCACCAAAGTCCTAACATTTCCTCGGTTAACCACTTGATGAACTACATTAATCACTTTTTGACACTAACTTCACCACTTACTTGACCACTTCGTGTGAGAGTGGTGTAAAATCCATCATAAGTACTTAATCACTTGTTTCCCGAGTCAACCGCTTACATGGGATGATCAGAGAGCATAGCAAACTACACTTGGTGATTCCAAATAAGTGGTCAGCTTAGTGTCATCAAATTGTTGATTTAGTTTAGTAAGTGGTTAAATCAAGACATGAAGTTCATGAAGTCACACCCATTTTTAAGTGGCCAAGTGAAAAGGACCCCTAGTCACGTGCCTTCACGTTAGAGCTCTAATGTAAGCATGGCAAATACACCCCGATCTACAGGTAACCAAGCTTACGGGGCGGGTTTAAAACTGGCCCCAACGCGAGGTGGGGTGGGTTAAAATTCATTTTACTTGCGGAGTGGGGTGGCGGAGGTTCGAGTTTGAAATGATCTGCCCCACCTCGCCTCGCTCCCGCACTTCTAATATTTCAATTTTTTTTACTTTCCCCTCATATTCATGTATTATATTACAATTACTGATGAGGAAAAGGAGTATGGTGAAGAGTTGATTGCATGATGGAGAGCTATGCAAGAGTAAGTGCTGGACTTTATTTTCTTTTTGACTTCATATCTAATTTTTAATTTCTATGACTTTATTATATTTAGAAATGTTATTGTACTAAAAAAGAAATGATCACGTTATTAACTCGTTTAATTTCTGACTTGTTAGAGTTTGTATTCTTCTTGAAACATATATTTTAGTTTATATCATATTATAGTTTTTTTTATATTTTAATTGATTATTTTGTGAATTTATAGATAGAATGATCATAGGTGCGAGTAGGGTACGAGTTCTCTATTTATGCTGTGGGGCAAGTTCGGATTTTTTCATTCAAAACCCGTAAGGGCAGGTAGAGGCGGGTTCTCACAAGAAATTCCTGCCCCATTGCCATGCCTACTCTAATGGTATCCCCACAAGTAAGGTCATGAGCTTTCTAAGTCCCTAATCATTTAGCGACCTTTGTTTGATAACGTAAGGTTTTATTCTTTCGTTAATCCCTTTAGCCATGGCGTCCTCTTATTCTTGTTCTCCAGAAGTTTCCTTTAGCACAGCGAATAACCTAGGAAAAAGGTTTTTTGGATGTGTAAACTTTAGCCATGCCGGTTGCTATAAGTACTTCGATTGACTCGACCCACCCGTGAACAATAGGGAGACACCAATCGTCAATGGATTACTGAGAAACAAGCAAGCCCTAGTCAAAGAACTGAAAGCACAAAGAAGACGAGAGAAAATGCTTATTGGGTTCCTATTACTGAGTAGGTTCATTCTTGGCTTGGTTTTGTATTTTAGTTAGAAAAATAAGTCAGTAGGAGGCATGAATTTATGCAAATTACCTTAGCAATTTAATTTGGTCTTTGTATTTATTTTAGAAGCATTGATGTTTCAAGACCAATTTATGTATTTTGTTTGATTTCAGCATTAATGAAACGAGAAACATAGATTTGTTTTGGGATACCATGTTTAATTAATGAATATGCCAAGGCATTATGCTTGAGTGGTTTATACAATCCAAGTTGCAGCAGTCTATAAAATAAAACAACTACGATGAGCAGTCATCAAGCAGCCCCTAGTTAAACTACATAAAAAGTGCAATATCAGATGTATAATGCACAACTAATATGTTGGAAAGGCACCTCTCAATGGTTACTTATATGAAATAAATGGTTAATTTAGTTCATCAAATGGTTAAGTCACCCTCATGCTGGATTATGGTCCACTTTTGATGTACCAAGTTTTAGAACCAAGCAAGTAAGACTCTAACTATAGTTGGAGATGCCATTTTAGGACATGGGACCACAGTACAAGGGTTTCGGCATTTCTCTCACATTATCCCATGACAATGGTTAACTCAGTAAAAAAAACTGGTTAAATTAGTGTTGCAAATGGTGGTTTCACTGACTTACTAGATTCTAACATAACACTGAGAGGTTGTTACCCTTTGCTTGCATGTGATCCTTATATGACCTACTTTTCCCACACCCACGTGTCTGTTATCCCCGTTGGTGTGTTTCATAAAGCTTTATGGACCAGCTCTAGAAGGGATTAGGGCATATTTATAGTGATAGGCAGAGTAGGAGAAGAAGCAGTAAGGAACCTTATTGCTTGTGCAGGGAACGTGAACATCCGGTCCAGGTATTGACCTTTGCTTTGATTCCATGTCCCCCATGTCCCTTTCTAGGATGTGGTCCTCAAATGTCTCCTATGTTTGTTTGGATTTTAGTGTTGGTTTTTATGTTAGTTTTTTGGTGGTTGTTTTTGCTACCTTTTTATTGTTTAGTATTGGTTACTTGTAACTAATGGACACATATTGCCTTTGTCTGTTGATGTTATTTGTCATAGCATGCCTGATATGTGTACCATTGAGTTACACCATAGAGGTTTTTTAAGTCGTCGAGGTCACAGGGAGTACTCAGGAGGCATAGTTGACCATATATGCGGAATTGACCCAAACTTCTTTCTATATTGGGACTTAGTTGACATAGTGGTGAAGTTTGGGTACCCTGTAATATCACAACTATATTATCAAATACTTGGACTAACTATAGCTCAATGTTTAGTGCAAATAGATGAGGATCGACAGGTTTTAGAGATGATTCATGTGCAAAAAAGGCATAGGGAAACTTGGTGGGTTATCTATACAGTCACAGGAATAGGTCCTTGGTCTCAACCAATTTCTCAAGATGACAATGCCTTACAGTTAGAGGGTGAGCCCGAAGATGAAATAATCACAATTTCAGGGCCTAAATCAAACACTAACAATGATAGTTGAAATGAAACTATTTAAAAGGTGTATATGCTTTATATACCAAACATGCAAATGCCTGAAACATTGAAAGGGGATTGAAATATGTAATTTACCCTTTAGTCTTTATGTATGTAATCAATTTCAGTATGTATTTAATGACAACAATCGGTGTTTATGTAAGTGGTTATGTAATTAGTTTTTGCACCACTGAAACAAGAATTGGTTAAGTAAATGGTTAACTCAGTGTATAAAAGTGGTTACTAAAGTTCAGCAAGTGGTTAATTGATCAAATAATTGGACTTTGGTCCATATCATATCCCTCTTACATCACCTAATTTTTATAACAATGCAAGATGTCATTTACCTTCAATAAAATATAATTGGTTAGGTCAGTGGTTAACTCAGTGTATAGAAGTGGTTAATGTAGTTCAGCAAGTGGTTAATTGACCAAATAATTGGACTTTGTTCCATATCATATCCCTGTTATATCACCTAATTTTTAAAATAACTCAAGATGTCATAGATCTTCAATAAAATAGAATGTTTAGAAAATAAGACAAATGCCAACAAAAATTAGTTATTTTTTACATGCTCTTGAATTTCACGTAACCATACTATGTAAAGTTTTAACAATGGACCAATAATTTTATAAAAACAAAGAATAACATATCAAAGACAATTGTACAAGAATCTACTAATAATGTCTTCGAGTTGTACAATAAGTTATATTTAACATACAAAACATTTCAAAAATGAAAACTTAAGAAACTTATAATTACCTTGTATCGAGATTGCAATAAAAAATACAAATATCTATAATACATATTCAAACAAATATCCTCATATAAAGTGCACATATGTTCTATAATGAACCACCAAACTAAGTTTATATATAAAATCCTTACTTAAGTTTGACACAGGTCCAGAAAGGTCATTGACGAAACAGGGTTGTTCTGCTCTCCGTCCATCCACCATCTTAAAGGCTACAACATCCCTTGGCTTCAACATATGGGTCCTGCAAAACATTTTCCATCCATTCCCTATCCAAACCTGGTTGGCCCTGGTAGCAGATACAATAAGCCTGCATGGGTGGTCTTCATAGCCAACAACCCTCAAAATTATATTCTTATCAGTTTGGTCCAGATAGTTCTTCGAAAACTCAACAGGAAGATACTAAATAAATGAAAATAGATAACAAACGTGTCAACTGATATGAACATATACATGAGATTATAATAGAATATATTTCAGTTTCAATTTACACATTTCATATATAGGAGATAAAATAAATATATGAATTATAATTACAAATAGATGAGATCAACTCACCAATTGGCTTCCATTAGCCATGGAGTTAATTAAAACAATTCTGCAGTCAGAAGAATGGTCAACAACATCAGACATGTTTCATCACCAGGATCAAGGGATTCAATATCCTTCCTACTCTTATTTAAAATTCGTATCTTGAAAATGTTCTCCCTAACATAATTGAAAGAAACCAACTATCCATCCTACACTCCATAGAAAGAAACGAATTCCTCCCACCCATCCATTAGTTCCCTCCTCTATTAGTGATACAACATCCAATATAAAAAGTTTTTCCTCTTGGATCAGAAACACAAATTTAAGTGCCCAGGTCGTGTCGATACTTTCTGGTAAAAGTAGGAGGCAGTTCTCTATATCCCTGACAAATGCACCAATTTTTGCAAAAGACGAGCAATATATTAGTCATTCTCAAAGGAAAAATAGATTACAATACACCAATTAGAGATAAAAAGGAATAAAAACTCTGTCAAGAATCACAGGAATCTCGAAAACAATCAAGCCCTTACGGCCGCTGCTACTTGAAGCAAGAGAACCCATTATGCTATATATCGTAAGTGGTTAAATAATAATAAATCAATAAGTGAAGCATGCACAAATGCAAAAGCGGGAGAAGGAAGATACTGGAGAACTCTAGAATAGATAGGTAGAACAGTGGAAGATGCTCAATTCTAATAACCAGAGGACCCATCTCTCGGAATATATAGAGCCAAAATTGAGAGTCGCGTCTTTTAGGAATCAAACAATGCATCTCTTGCAGGAATCAACCCACGCACCTCTTGGTCCTCTAGAATGAATGAACCATATATAGAAAGGAAACTGAGGCAATAGGAATAAACGAAACTTCTTATTCATAACATAAATAACAAGTTCAAGAAAAAACCTCAATCCAAAAGTAAGAAATAAATTTGGTTTACTGAGCAAATGGTAAAGTTAGTTAATATAAGTAGTGAAGTGAGTGTAAAACAGTGGTTAATTCAGTTTAGAAAGTAGTTAACTGAGCAAATGGTGAATTTAGTTAATGAAAGTGGTAGAGTGTGAAATAGTGATTAATACAGTTTAGGAAGTGGTTAACTGACTAAATGGTGAAGTTAGTTATTGTATGCAGTGAAGTGAGTGTAAAATAGTGGTTAATGCACTTCAGTAAGTGGTTAACTAAGCAAATGGCGAAGTTACAAAATGTAAGTGGTGAAGTTAGTGTAAACTATGGTTAATTCAGTTCAGAAAATGGTTAACTGAGAAAATGGTGGTTTATTGGTGAATTGTTGAGTGGCTAAGAGAGGGAATGCCCCAATGACCCTCTAAGGATGTCATAAAGCATCTCTAAGTATAAGAGTAAATTAAGAGGGATTTTGCACCACTTAACCATGAAGTAGTCAAGTAAGTGGTTAATTCAGTTTAAAAAAACTAGTTAATACAATTTAGGATGTGGTTAACTAAGCAAATGGTAAAGTTACTCAATGTAAGTGGTGATGTGAGTGTAAAATAATGGTTAGCTCAGTTCAATAAGTGGTTAACTAAGCAAATAGTGGTTCATTAGTAAACTGTTGAGTGGCCAGGGAAGAAACACCCCAATGACCCTCCAAGGATGTTATAAAGCATCTCTAAGCATAAGAGTAAACTAGAAGGGATTTTGCACCACTTAACCTTGAAGTGGTCAAGTAAGTGGTTAATTCAGTGTAAAAAAAGTGGTTAATGCATTTTAAGAAGTAGTTAACAGAGCAAATGGTGATTTACTGGTACACTATTGAGTGGCAAAGGGATGAAATACCCCAAGGACCCTCCAATAACGTCATAAAGCATCAATAAGCATAAGAGTAAACTAGGATGGATTTTGCACCACTTAACCATGAAGTGATCAAGTAAGTAGTTAATTCAATGTAAAAAAGTGGTTAATGCAGTTTAAGAACTAGTTAATTGAGCTAATGGTAAAGTTAGTTAATGTAAGTGGTGAAGTGAGAGTAAAATAGTGGTTAGTTCAGTTTAGTAAGTGGTTAACTGAGCAAATGGTGGTTTATTGGTGAATTGTTGAGTGGCCAAGGGAGGAAACACCCAAATGACCCTCAGCATCTCTAAGCATAAAAGTAAACTAGGATGGATTTTGCACCACTTAACCATGAAGTGGTCAAGTAAATGGTTAATTCAGTGTAAAAAAGTCGTTAATGTAATTCAGGAAGTAGTTAACAGAGCAAATGGTGATTTACTGGAGCACTATTGAGTGGCAATGGGAGGAAACACTCTAATAACCTTCCAAGGATGTCATAAAGCAACTCTAAGCATAAGAGTAAATTAAGAGGGATTTTGCACCACTTAGCCATGAAGTAGTCAAATAAGTGGTTAATTCAGTGTAAAAAAGTGGTTAATACAGTTTAGGAAGTGGTTAACAAAGCAAATAGTAAAGTTAGTCAATGTAAGTTGTGAAGTGAATGTAAAATAGTGGTTAGTTTAATTCAGTAAGTGGTTAACTAAGCAAATGGTGGTTTATTAGTAAATTGTTGTATGGCCAAGGAAGGGAACACCCCAATGACTCTCTAAGGATGTTATAAAGCATCTCTAAATATAAGAGTAAACTAGGACAGCTTTTGCACAACTTAAACAAGAAGTGGCCAAGTAAGTAGTAAATTCAGTGTAAAAAAGTGGTTAATGCAATTCAAGAAGTAGTTAATAGAACAAATGGTGATTTATTGGTGCACTTTTAAGTGGCAATGGGAGAGAACACCCTAATGACCCTACAAGGATATCAAAAAGCATCTCTAAGCATAAGAGTAAACTATGAGGGATTTTGCACCACTTAACCATGAAATGGTCAAGTAAGTGGCTAATTCAATGCAAAAAAGTGGTTAAATCAGTTTCAGAAGTGGTTAACTGAGCAAATGGTGAAGTTAGTCAATGTAAGTGGTAAAGTGAGTGTAAAATAGTGGTTAATTAGTTCTGTAAGTGGTTAACTGAGCAAATGGTGATTTATTGGTGAACTGTTGAGTGGCTAAGGGAGGGATACCTCAATGACACTCCAAGGATGTCATAAAGCATCTTTAAGCATAAGAGTAAACAATGAGTGACTTTGCACCACTTAACCATGAAGTGGTCAAGTAAGTGATTAGTTTAGTGTAAAAAAGTGGTTAATATTATTTAAAAAGTAGTTAACTGAGCAAATGGTCAAGTTTGTCAATGTAAGTGGTGAAGTGGGGGTAAAATAATGGCTAGTTCAGTTCAATAAGTAGTTAACTAAGCAAATGGTGGTTTATTGGTAAACTGTTGAGTAGCCAAGGTGAGAGAACACCTCAATGACCCTCCAAGGATGTCATAAAAAATCTCTAAGCATAAGAGTAAACTAGGACATTTTTTGCACCATTTAACCATGAAGTTGTCAAGTAAGTGGTTAATTCAGTGTAAAAAATTGGTTAATACATTTTAGGAAGTGGTTAACAGAGCAAATGGTGGTTTACTGATGCACTATTGACTGGCAAAAGAAGGGAACACTCCAATGACCCTCCAAGGATGTCATAATCCATCTTTAAACATAAGAGTAAACTAGGAGGGATTTTGAACCATTTAATCATGAAGTGGTCAAGTAAGTGGTTAATTCAATTTTAAAAAGTTATTAATGCAGTTTAAGAAGTGATTAACTGAGCAAATGGTGAAGTTAGTCAATGTAAGTGATGAAATGAGTGTAAAATAGCAGTTAGTTCAGTTTAGTAAGGGGTTAACTGAGCAAAATGGTGGTCTATTGGTAAACTGTTAAATGGCCAAAAGAGTAAACACCCCAATGACCCTCCAAAGATGTCATAAAGCATCTCTAAGTATAAAACTAAACTAGGAGGGGTTTTGCACCACTTAACCATGAAGTGGTCAAGTAAGTGGTTAATTCAGTATAAAAAAGCGGTTAATGCAATTCAGAAAGTGGTTAACAGTGCAAATGGCATTTGCTGGTGCACTATTAAGTGACAATGAAAGGGAACACCCTAATGACTCTATAAGGATATCAAAAAGTATCTCTCAGCATAAGTGTAAACTGTGAGGGATTTTGCACCACTTAACCGTGAAGTATTCAGGTAAGTGGTTAATTCAGTGCAAAAAAGTAGTTAAATCAGTTTTAGAAGTGGTTAACTGAGCAATTGGTGAAGTTAGTCAATGTTAGTGGTGAAGTGATTGTAAAATAATGGTCAATTTAATTTAGTAAGTGGTTAACTGAGCAAATGGTGGTTTATTAGCGAACTGTTGAGTGGCCAAGGGAGGTAACACCCCAATGACCCTCCAAGAATGTCATAAAGCATCTCTAAGCATAAGAGTAAACTAGGTGGGACTTTGCACTACTTAAGCATGAATTGGTCAAGTAAGTGGTTAATTCAGTATGAAAAAGTGGTTAATACAGTTTAGGAAGTGGTTAACTGAGCAAATGGTGAAGCTAGTTAATTGAAGTGGTGAAGTGAGTGTAAAATAGTGGTTAGTTCAGTCTAATATATGGTTAACTAAGCAAAAGGTAATTTATTGGTAAACTGTTGAGTAGCCAAGGGAGGGAACACCCAAAATGACCCTCCAAGGATGTCATAAAAAATCTCTAAGCATGAGAGTAAACTAGGATGAATTTTGCACCACTTAACCATGAAGTTGTTAAGTAAGTGGTTAATTCAGTATAAAAAAGTGATTAATGCATTTTAGGAAGTGGCTAATAGAGCAAATGGTGGTTTACTGATGCACTATTGAGTGGCAAAAGGAGGGAATACCCCAATGACCCTCCAAGGATGTCATAAAGCATCTTTAAGAATAAGAACTAGGAGAGATTTTGCACCATTTAACCATGAAGTGGTCAAGTAAGTGGTTAATTTAATGTAAAAAAGTGGTTAATGCAATTTAAGAAGTGGTTAACTAAGCCAATGGTGAAGTTAGTCAATATAAGTAGTGAAGTGAGTGTAAAATAGTGGTTAGTTCAGTTCAGTAAGGGGTTAACTGAGCAAATGATGATTTGTTGGTAAACCGTTAAGTGGCCAAGGGAAGAAACACCCCAATGACCCTCTATGGATGCATAAAACATCTCTAAGAATAAAAGTAAACAAGTAGGGATTTTGCACCACTTAACCATGAAATGGTCAAGTAAGTGGTTAATTCAGTGTAAAAAAGTGGTTAATACAATTCAGGAAGTGGTTAACAGAGCAAATGGTGATTTACAAGTGCACTATTGAGTGACAATGAGAGGGAACTCTCTAATGTCCCTCCAAGGATATCAAAAAGCATCTCTAAGCATAAGAGTAAACTATGAGGGATTTTGCACTACCTAACCCTGAAGTGGTCATGTAAGTGGTTAATTCAATGCAAAAAAGTGGTTAAATCAGTTTCAAATGTGGTTAATTGAGTAAATGGTGAAGTTAGTGAACGTAAGTGGTGAAGTGAGTGTAAAATTGTGGTTAATTTAGTTCAGTAAATGGTTAACTGAGCAAATGGTGGTTTATTGGTGAACTGTTGAGTGGCCAAGGGAAAGAACACCCCAATGACCCTCCAAGGATGTCATAAAGTATCTCTAAGCATAAGAGAAAACTAGGTGGGATTTTGCACCACTTAACCATGAAGTGGTCAAGTAAGTGGTTAATTCAGTGTAAAAAAATAGTTAATACAGTTCAAGAAGTGGTTAATAGAGCAAATGGTGGTTAACTGTTACACTATTGAGTGACAAAGGGAGGGTTGACCCTAATGACCCTCCAAGGATATCATAAAGCATCTCTAAGCATAAAAGTAAACTAAGAGGGATTTAGACCACTTAACCATTAAATGGTTAAGTAAGTGGTTAATTCAGTGTAAAAAAGTGATTAATGCAGTTTAGGAAGTAGTTAACTGAGCAAATGGTGAAGTTAGTCAATGTAAGTGGTGAAGTGAGTGTAAAATGGTGTTTAATTCAGTTCAGTAAGTGGTTAACTGAACAAATGGTGGTTTATTGGTGAACTGTTGAGTGGCCAAGGAAGGAACACCCTAATGACCCTCCAAGGATGTCATAAAGCATCTCTATGTATAAGAGTAAACTAGAAGGGATTTTGCACCATTGAACCATAAAGTGGTCAAGTAAGTGGTTAATTCAGTGTAAATAAGTGGTTGATGTAGTTCAGGAAGTTGTTAACTGAGCAAAAGATGAAGTTAGTTAATGTAAGTGGTGAAGTGAGTGTCAAAAAGTTGTTAGTGTGGTTTAGAAAGTGGTTAATGTGGGCAAACACCTCAACATGGTTTGTTTAGATTAAGTGGTTAGAGTAGTTAATGCAGTTAATATAAGTGGTTAATTTAGTTATGTAAGTTGTAAACCTTAGTGTAAAAATTGTTGGAATACTGTCCATTTTCCACACAAGTAATGTAAAAGTGGTTAACATTGTTTTGTATCTTATTACATTACTATTGTATTCCACTATATCAACGACAAATATAGAGTTTACAGAGTTATAATGCCTCTTATTATTTGCTGCAAAATGTATGTACATGTAGAACTAAATTGTATGTACAATATGTATAATCAGAACTAAATAATTATTTTATCTAACTTAATCAACAAGTGACAGTAACTGTTTTAATTTTGCCTCTTTCAGCACATTATCCTTTTTGGTGTTCTTCTTGTGCAATAACCATGTGCATATTAAGTCTTGTCTAATCTGATTGATGTCATCCTGTGGGATAAAAATTTAGTGTCAAAGTACAATGGATTCATGTTGCTCAACCAAAAGTAAAACTATTCCCTTACTAATGAATACTCTAACATGGTCTTGTCTCCCTATTTTTTGATGCCATCCTATTTCTTCAAATATTTTTGGATATAGATGCCGCAGTCATGCCTTTGTTAATGAAATACAGATTAAGAATAAGGACCATGATAAACTCAGTTTGCAAAGCAATAATTTAATCATACAAAAAAACTAGCAACTCGCTTGTTGCACTGCTGTGGCAACTCAACATATTCAAGCTCTAATGATATACATCATCTTGGGTGAGTGTTGCATCAAGCATAATCAACAACTCTTCAAAATGTTCTCACTATAAATGAAAACCAAGGTATGCAAAATAAAATGAATGGTTATAAAACACAACATGGAATATGAAATTGCTCATATGAAATTGATCATACCACTGCCTCTTCCAATTCTACTTTCTCAGAACCCTCAACTTGAGCACCCAGTGAATCCAACAAATACAATCTCTTATTGGTCCAACATATAGCAAAAGCAATGGTCCATAAGCAAAGCTGGTGCAAAACTCTACAATACCCAACATTTATGAAGTTAATGCACCCATCAATAAACTCTTAAACTAGCAACGTAATTTATAAAACATGATTAATACCAAATTGCATAGCTTAATGTCATAGCCTACTATAATGTACTCTCAGACATCATCCATAGTCCAGGGCTTGTGAGGACCTCCCCTCTCATTCCCCAAGTGACCTCTCACCAATTCCTACATTGACACATAAATTTCACATTAGTGATATGTTTGTAATTGTATCATGGTCAACTACTTACAATAAACCCGATAGGCATTATATGTCGCCTGACAGTTCCTATTTGTTTTTGTTTATCCATCAACACTTTAATAGCTAGCATAAGCACCTGTAAAATAAAAATCTTCTTTTCAAAACTGGCGGCATGTGTACCTAATGATATAATGAATGTAACAAACAATGTTACATTCATTATATCATTATAGTGATCATGGTATGAGCATACTAACCATAGCACTAACCTACTCCTTGTTGGCCATGGTATGAGCATCAAAACGAGTGATATATTGTTCGTTATAGTAAACAATCATCCTAACAATAAACCACAACCACAATTATACCAAAAAACACTATCAACCAAAATTGTGAAATATATCAATATACCACAATTTACTTAGATACGTACTTATCTGGTGGATGACTTTTGCTTGGCTTACAAGTGCAATAGTTAAATAACTGCTGCAGCATCTTCTTCCATTTCTGGTCCGAAACCCCACTTGAATCTAATGAGACATCATATAGGCACCATTACTAAATGTTATTAGTCATAACCACAAACAGTCACATAAGACAGAAGACAAGTAATGCCTACACACATTTATCACCAAACCAAGGTCCTAAAAACCGAACCGGTCACTGAACTGGTCGAAGTATTGATTCAAGGTTCAATGGTTCAACCGCAGTTGAACTGTGATCGAACCGGAATATAATTAAATACATATTTATATTTTTAAAATATAATATTTATACCAATTTAAAATTATAGGCATATTTTAAATATAATAATGTACCATATATTATAAACATTACACTAGAGCAGTGACAATGCTTCTTTTATCTAGCCTTTTTGTCCCAAGTTTGAACCAATGATCTTTTGTTGAAAGTTGTAACAATGTCCTTACTTTATATTAAATACATAATAAGGCATATAACACAACGAGAATTCACTTAGTTTAGTGGCAGAATAGCTTGCCTCGCGCCCACGACAACCCAGGTTTGAATCCAGCTGAGGAGGTTTTTGTTCAATTTGAGGTTAATTGCTGAACAAGCGGGCCATCAAACCATAGCCGATTTAAACAGTTTATAACCAATTTGATGGTTCTGTAGTCGGTTTTCAGTACACCGATCACAGGGGCTTGACTGGACTGGCCAATAGTCCGGTTTCAGGTTAAACCAGCCTGACCAGCCAGTTCGATCTGGTTTTCAGAACTCTACACAAAACAACTATCATTAGCTCATGTTGGTATACTTTAACAAATATGTTCTACTAAAATGAACGAAACTTACCAAAATTATACACCTTATTAATAAGCTAAGTGGACTGGTTAGTGTAAACAAAGTCCACAGAAGGTTCATGTAATTATCAAATTCATTTACAGTAAGTTACTTTTTGATATACACCACTTGAATACAAATATAACTTAAACTATTCACTAAGTTACTCTTCATTCAGAATGCTTAATGTATATCAACAACATAGGATAAAAGTATTTGCACCTGGTAATTGGAATCCTTTAGTTTCGGTGCAGGTGATAGGACTTTTAATCAACAAGCTTGTTATCGGCACAACTGCAATGGGAGCTATGTCTAGCATAGTGTGGCAAGTCAGAGCATCTGGAGGAAGGGTAAGAGAAGCACCAACTGCTTTAGGAGAAGAATAAGGAGGCCTAAATCCAGTACCAACTACGGTAGGAGTAGGTAGAGCTGGGGTAGGAGAAGGTGGAGCTGGGGTAAGAGAAAGTGGAGCAGTAGGTGCAATAGGAGCAGGAGTTTGCCTTGCAAGCTCACTTAACAGTTGTTTTATGAGCTTCACCTCATTCTCTAGAGAGCACACGCGCTCATGCAGTTATTTGTTCTCTTCTAACAAATAATTGTCTTTAGCAAAGAGGCGCTCGTGTACCTCTTTATTCTCTAAAAGCAACTGTTGGTGCTCAACAAATGCCTTATTCACATCAAAATCATAAAGACCTTTAACTCCTTGCTCACATTTGGCCTCCTCCAATGCTTCCTTAATAACATCATAATTCATCTCCTTAAGAGATGCAGCCAACTAATCCATAATCTGCTATTAACATAACCAAAGGATACAAGTAAATTTGACAAAATTCAACTACAAACACAAAGGAAATGAGACATTTGATTAACAAAACATTTACACAACAATAACCTTTGTGTTTCTCTAAGGCTTCAATGACTTTTTGGCTAGTGTACCGAACTTTCGGCCAGTAGAAGATGCGTGGGAATGATCGTGGGGGAGAACCATTTGGCCTCTTACATAAGCCAATGTGCTCAAAAGCCCATACCTACAAACATACCGAGGCAAAGTCAATTCACTTATATCACAAACAAGCAACATGTTTACATAAATAGAAGATACTTTAAAATATGTCAGTACCTATAAAATTGTAGCACACCCAATCAAGTATATTTAGGCATCATTTGAACCCTTTCGCAAAGCGGTATGGGCTCAAGAAACTCCATTAACTAAGAAATGATATACAGCCTCTCCCCATCTATAATTATTGATGGAGTCCAAGTCATTCAACAACAAAATGAAACCATAATTCAGTGTTCGGGATGTCTTTGGAAAAAACAACTCAGCAAATGAAAGTAATATGTACAAACGAACAAAATTGTCAACATCACAATTGGCTTGGTGTTCCTTCAATAACTGCATGATAACATCAGTTGTCATCTCTGATTGAGCAAACAATATGGCTGCATAACATGCTCCATAATCATCTTCAACTTAGATAGCATCTCCATGGATACGCAAGCCAAGAGCAAAGGTGACATCTAAGGGTGTAAAAGATACAACCTTCCTACTCACTCTAAATCTAGAACTACTATCAACCCATCTAAGAACCAGTTCTTTCAACAAAGAGAAGATAGTTCCATCTTTTTATGCGTATGTATAAGCCACTTGAAAGGGGTGGCCTCAATTCTCTTGGTTTGAATTAAGTTAACATCTTATTTACTTTCAGGATCAACTTTGGTTGGCATACATGCTATAGTCGAGTCTACAAAATGAAACATTCATATAACATTAAACATTGATATGAGAAACAAATAATAGTACAATGCCTACATGCAAACATTACATTGACCAAATTTTTTAGTTTCACAATGTTGTCGGATTCAATATCAAAGTGACTGCATTTTCTTGAACTGGTATTCGTCATTCTATTAAAGTAAAGCTGCCACAAATAATTACTTCATTAACCACTTCCAAAAGCGTATCAATGTAGAAAAATATTTCAACAATTAACATTTCATAAACAATTCCAATAATCAATTAGAAGATTGCAATCTAATGCATAGAATAAACTCTAATTCATGTTTAAGGTGGTTCACTCAAATAAGTGGTTAAGTCAGTGTAAATAAATGGCTAATTTAATCAGAAAGTGGTTAACTCAGTTAAGGTTTCCATCTCAGCATCAAATTGTGGTGGATTAAGTGATTAGGGTGCCTTACTAGATGAAATGGTTAACTCAGTGTAAATAAGTGGTTAATTTAGTTTTTCAAGTAGTTAATTGAAACAAATGGTCAAGTCAGTATACAAAGCTGGTTCATTCATTGTCAATAATTGGTAACTCAAAGAAGTTTTCCATCTCAGTGACAGACAGTAATGAATTTAGTGTTAAAGGTGTTAATTAATTCAAATATTTAGCTAATGTTGTGTACAAGTGGTTAACTAAATCAAGTTATCCACCTCAGTGTAAATAAGTGGGTATGTGAATCATGAAACTAGTTAACACAGTGTAAAAAATAGTTAATGCAGTGTAACAAGTGGTTAACTGAATCAAGTTATCCACCTCAGTATAAAAAATTGATCAATAAATGCTTAACTCAGTGTAAAAAAAGTGACTAATTAAATCATGAAAGTGGCTAAATTAATAAAGTTTCCATCTCAGCATCAAATTGTGGTGAATTAAGTGATCAATGTGCCTTACCACATGAAGTGGTTAACTCAGTGAAAATAAGTTGTTAATTTAGTTTTCCAAGTGGTTAACTGAAATATGTGGTTAAGTTAGTGTACAGAACTGGCTAATTCATTGTCAATAATGGGTAACTCAAAGAAGGTTTCCATCTCAGTGACAGATAATGATGAATTTAGTGCTAAATGTGGTTAATTAATTCAAATATTTGGCTAATGTAGTGTACAAGTGGTTAACTGAATCAAGTTATCCACCTCAGTCTAAATAAGTGGCTAATGAATTTAATGCTAAAGGTGGTTAATTAATTCAAATATTTGGCTAATACAGTGTACAAGTGATTAACTGAATCAAGTTATCCACCTCAGTGTAAATAAGTGGCTAATGAATTAGTGCTAAAGGTGTTTAATTAATTCAAATATTTCGTTAATGCAGTGTACAAGTGGTTAACTGAATCAAGTTATCTACCTCAGTGTAAATAAGTAGGTAATTGAATCATGAAATTGGTTAACTCAAGGAGGGTTTCCATCTTAGCATCAAATTGTAGTGAATTAAGTGATCAATGTGCTCACTACATGAAGTGGTTAACTCAGAGTTAAAAAGTGATTAACTGAATCTACTTATCCACCTCAGTGTAAAAAAGTGGTCATAAGTGGTTAACTCAATGTGAATAAGTGGTTAATGTAATATAACAAGTGGTTGACTGAATCAAGCTATCCACCTTAGTGAAAAAAAGTAGGTAATTGAATCACGAAAGTGGTTAACTCAATTAAGGTTTCTATCTCAGCATCAAATTGTAGTGAATTAAGTGATCAAAGTGCTCACACATGAAGTGGTTAACTCAATGTAAAAAAAAGTAATTAATGCAGTGTAACAAGTGGTTAAATGAATCAACTTATCCACCTCTGTAAAAAAAAAAAGAAAAAAAAGTAATCAATAAGTGGTTAACTTAATGTAAATAAGTGGTTAATGCCGTGTAATAAGTGGATAATTGAATTAAGTTATCCACTTCAGTGTAAAAAAATGGATAAATGAATCACAAAAGTGGTTAATTTAGTTTTCCAAGTGATTAACTCAAACAAGTGGTTAACTAAATCAAGTTATCCACCCCTCTTCAGCATTTTAGGTATTCAACTTTCAAACTTTTGCAAGTTTTAAAGTTTTTGTGCATTTTCAAGTTTTCTACTTATCAAGTTGTTAGCTTTCTAACCATCATTAACTGCACCCCTATATAAATATCTATGTAATCTGTGTCCCCCAAACCTAGTGCTTGCATTCGAAGTTTTAAAGTGTTCCATTATTCAAGTTTCTATATTTTCACCTTCAAAAGGTATCAAGTTCACAACTTTTCAAGTTTTCATCCTAATTAGGGTTATGTTTTTTATCAACTTATGAGGTAAACCGACAAAGTGATCTATAATATTCAAACAACAATTGTAAAAAAATAAATAAACACACAAAATGTGGCATTCAACAGCAAAACAAAGAATTTGTAATGTATCTAACACGCTCACTTGCAAATGAGAAGTCCAAGTTGGTTGAGAGGGATGGGGTGCAGGACTGTAGGCAGTGAAGAGACGCATAAGTCAGGCAAGAACTCAGACAACAGCGAAAATGAAGGAGAAGAAGCAAGCACTGCAACGGAGAACCACCTTTTGACGAGAAAGCACTCATGAGTGGGAAGATGAAATGTTTTCCCATTAACTGATATACCCCTGAAATAATAGGCGATGTGAACTGACACAGTAGACTGTTATACATGAGTGACTGTGGTGTAAAAATGGTGAAACCAAAACGGTGTGCAAATAACAGAACTTTTTCTTTTAACCTCTATAAGTAATTAACCATTCATTAATTACATGACCTTATTATCAATTCTGATTCTTGTACGTACAACATCTTGCTTGAACTAAAATTTCTTTATATATATATATATATATATATATTCTAGTATAAAATAAAGCTAGCGCACTATATTTGAGTGGGCATATTACAAATATATATTCACTTTCAGGAAAGTCCCACCTCTTCCACTTCATAAATTTTTAGGCATGCATGTATTTATAAATACTTAAACTAATATGTAATATGTTTGTATTTATGATCTTTAAAAACATATGTATTTATAATATGACTTACTAAACTTTATATATGTTGATTCAAATCTCTGTATAAACACATCTTTAATTAATGAATTGACAATAAAATTCCATTAGCATATCAGATTCATATAGGCGTGGGGCCACTTTTTTTTAACGATGTAATGATGCCAACCAGGTCATATATGCATTCCTGAAATGTATATACCATGCAATAAAGCTTAGATAAGGAAAGAGAGGAGAATAAGATTCTATGAAATGGAGATTTGCAGTTCACATCAACTACTATTAGGAGGAGGACAAGGCATTCCGAAGAACGAAAGAGACACGCAAACTTCCTACATTCTCAGTCGTACATTCTGTAAAGTTTTTGTCCAAGTAATTAAGAGAAACATTTTGACAGCGGATGTAATTATTTGAAAAAAAGAAAAAAGAAAAAGAGAACATGGCGTCTATAACTATCAATCTTAAAATTAAGAAAGCAGGTTCTAAAATGACCATAGAGAATTATCAATATAGCAACACCTACGAAGCATTTACTTGTGAAAAGCACTTAAATCTCCTTTCTATAGAACATTAGGGTGTGTTACTACACTTTAATCATAAGAATTATATGAACTAAGTCCAAGCAACAATAGTATTTTTCAAATAAATTAAAATTTTCGTTATTATGAGTTAAATTTTAATCTTTCTGCAGTCTGCTCCATTTCTCTCTATCTTAAAACTCAGGTGTCCATGCACCAAAAAGTTTCGTTTGTTATTACCAAAAAAAAAAAAGTTGTTTGTTTAAAAAGGGGAAAGAAAAAGTGGTAGACCGTCGAGTTTATCGTAGAAAAACAAATCATATACTAAACAGAGAGTCCATTTGTAAGACCGAAACAGACAAAATGAAGAATTCATTGATGGGAAAGAAGCAAAAGTAGATGCTAGGGAACCAAATATATATATATATATACACACACACACACACACATAAGCAGAGCACCAAACAAGGTACTGTTAGAATATCTATCTAGACTTTTTTTCGTCACAATATCACATTAATATAGATGATGGCTCGAGATGTGCATCCTCTTGTTGTTGGGGGTGTGATAGGGGACGTTCTAAACCCTTTCACAAGCTCGGTTTCTCTGAGGGTTCTCTACAATAACAGAGAGATTGACAATGGCACTGAACTGAGGCCCTCCCAAGTTGTTAACCGCCCAAGAGTTGCTGTTGGTGGTGAAGACCTTAGGACCTTCTACACACTGGTAAGTAGTTGTTGAATTTATTTGTCCAGCATAGGATTCGTGGCCTTAACATCTGGGTCCATGGTACCTATAATGGGTACAATCTCTTAATATTTGATGCGGTTATGAGATATTATAAGAAAATAAAGTTGCACCTTTATCATTAATTATAACTTTTGATTTAATGATAAGTCTTGATCTAATAGTGGTGATCGAGTACTAAGTTTTAATTAGCTAGGTTAGTTGCTGCATGCTACCGTGGTTCTCTCTCTGTCTCAGCATTAATTTGTGGTTGAGTCTCAGGTTATGGTGGACGCAGATGCACCTAGCCCCAGTAACCCTTACTTGAGGGAATACGTACACTGGTTAGTTGTCTTGCCTCTATGTCCCAGTTTTTCTGTCTTTCTTTGTAAGAACTAAGAAGAAAAAAATCAGAAGGGTGACATTGAAAATGGAGAAATAAAATGAAAGTGATGAGGATAGGTATCTAAAGTCTAAAGTCTAAACGTTCAAATTTGATAAATTTTGTGACCTATTTATTAATTAATCTTCATTTTTATATTGACATTCTTCTCTCTCTATCGGAGTCACAGGATGGTGACAGATATTCCAGCTACCACAGATGCAAGCTTTGGTAACGACATATTCTATTTTTACATGTCCCATATGTATAAGTTTTTCTGGATTTGCATAAAATATACCAAATGTAATGCATGCATTTAAGTTTGATCATATAAAAGACGAAATTACTGATAGGTTTCAAGTGTGTGTGTGTGTGTGTGTGTATTATTCATCGTTCAGAATATGCAACTGATCATATGACTTATCGAATATCCACTTTTCAATTTTCTAAGCAATTCATATACATGAATATAGACGGTGACATATGAGGTGCGTGTACATGTACAGGGAAAGAGGTTGTGTTTTATGACAAGCCTCAACCATCGGTAGGAATTCATCGAATTGTGTTCGTATTATTCCGGCAATTGGGCAGAGAAACTGTCTTCGCTCCTGAATTCCGCCAAAATTTCAACTGCAGAGGCTTTGCTGAACTCAATAATCTGGAATTGCCAGTTGCAGCAGTTTACTTCAATTGCCACAGAGAGCGTGGCTGCGGTGGAAGGAGAGGAGAATATGTTTAAGTCACATACAATCTTAGAAATAAGTACTCTGTAATAGTTATAGAAGGGTACGGAAGGAAGCATCATCCATCCATGTAATAATATTATATAATCTACTTTTGTTTCAAAGTATGAAGCATGATATTATTAGGAGTGATTTAGTATGACGAAGGGTTCAAATAGTTATGCAAAGTTCAAATCTACATTGCGTAAAAAAGAGAAAAGGATGACGCAAATTGCCCTCTTTTTCTTTACTTTGTTATTAAAGAATACCCTTTTAATTATTATCTACCATTTGGAATGAATCAATAAAAAGGTATCTTCCTTAGAAATATCTTTTAGTGTATTTCATTTTCTCCTTTTCTCTAGCTGCTCTTATTGAACGATTCTTCGCATACGGATATTTAATATATGAGAAATTATTGTTAGCACTAAGAAATTGTAGCTAAAAACTATAGGGAAGGCTAAATAATTATGAATGAATATATGAATAATTATGTTTTTATTAAATAGTTATTTATTAAATTTTAAATCAATCACGAAGTGATCTTTACCACTTTTTTTATTAAAGTTTTCGCAGAAAAACTTTCATAATAAATAATAGTGCTGTTAACATATCACTATTTGCATTTAAAAATATTTTTTGTGTTATTATTCAAGAAACTCTTTCGAAACATTGTACATATTTTTTTTAAAAGCTTCTCACATTTTTTTTCTTTCTTTCTTTTTTGTTTTTTTGTTTTTTTTTTTTTTGAGGCCTCAATCTTGGTATAAAGAATCTTTGGGCTTTGCTCATCTGGCACTGAGATTCGGTTGGAACCATTCAGGTCTCAATATTCGTACCTTGTCCGTGCTTTCGACTTTTTGTTAGATACTCAAACCTCGTTTATACGCAGACCAAACCAAAAAAAACAAAACCTCGTCTATACTAAAAGTCTAAAACTGAAAAAAGAAAGAAGAAAATATATAAAAATTCCTTGCAGCTGTTTGACTATCCTTTCATAGTTTCACTGCCTTAAAGATCATTGTCGAGGTCTTACGCTGGACCAACATTCCAATTTCATGAGTCCCATGCTATCATCAAATGGTAGAAAATTCACTTATTCAGGGAGTAAATATTGCACACATATATCATTGAATAATTTTTTTATAAAATGCGAATTTTATTAATTTAACTATTAAATTTAAAATTTTATAAAATTTTATAGGCTTAATTTACTTTTAAAAAAGTTTCATAATTACATATAAATCGATTAAATTCAACGTTTATATAAAGTTATTAAATGAAATAAGTATGTCAAAACTTATTCTATTAAATAATTTTTTATAAATAAATTTTATTAATCTAATAATTGAGATGACATTTCTCATGAGGTTGATCAAGCTTACAAATTTTTATAAAATTTTAATATGAATTGATTCTTCATCTAAATAATTTATCTTAATGTATAATACATTTTTTAATGTATGTCAACTATTAAATTATATATTAATAAATGTCTAATTTATCCTAAATTTAATATACATAATTAATATGATAATATCACATGATTCAATGGTTAAATTTGTAAAATTCAAACTCTAAAAGAAGTTATTCAAGAGTGTAAGTATACAAATTTTACTCTTAGAGTAAGTAGATTTTCACACACATATATATATATATATTTAACAAACTGTATTGAAGCATAAATGTAGAAATTTATAAGATGTGTATCTTGGTTGTGTCCTACATTGATTAGGATTGGAAGGTTAATGTATTATTTAAATCATGAGGCACTACTACTCAATAATTTGATCTTTTGGAATAGGCTCTCCAGCAACCACCGAATTAGTGTCAATAGAATGAAGCTGCTATAACTTTTTCATTAACTTATGCATATATGATGAATCATTTGTGGAAAAAATTAAAATAATATATGATGAATTATTTGTGGAAAAATTAAAATAGTATATTGACCTTTTTGTGGTGCTTAATTTTATCATAACCTTACTGTGAACTGTAACTGCGGTTTCAACTTGGGATGCCTTACTAGTGGTCAACGATGGAATTCCTATAAATAATTTCTTGATTCAAAATTGAAGCAGAGGAATAATAGGCATGAAAACTTCTCTGTTTCTCTCTTTTTTCCTTGTGTTTCTCTCATTTTCCATCTCTTTTTTTCAGTAGACAGTGGACAGATGGTTGACAGTGGACAAGAATGTTTGCCATATATTCGCACAAAACACGAAGGTTGCAAATGTTTTCAGTAGAAAGTTTGTCATATTCCAAGCTTCCAAGCTTCCGCACCAATCTCAACATTCTACCACATCTTGCTTCAATTGAGGGGGGATGCTAAGCCATTATCTAGGGTTTTCTTATCAAAATTTTAAACTTCACAAAAAATAAGAAATTGTTATTAACAGGTATTTTAGAACTCAGAATCTTTAAATCTGAAAATAAAAATAAAATGCAGATCGACACCCGCTATCATGAATATGCATATATAATATATGATATTGTGTGTGTATTCTAGTACCGTGTGTATCTGTGTATGCTTCATTTTCCCTTAATATTCCACTTTGACAGCTTCTATTGCTTTTCAAATGAGTTCATGAACTTCCCTGAAACGTTACGTCCGAGATTCTATTATCTCTACATTGAAAGGTCATTCTTATTTCACTATATATACGTTGACCATCACCATGATCCTTTGCATAAGAAAGAATGGAGGAGGAGGAGGAGGAGGATGTTTTCGAATACGATGCCAAACTCCTAGGTACGATAGGATAAAACGCACTATGGTGGGCAAGAGTGCTACTTGCCTATGCATATGCACGCTTTTGAAGGGAAATTAGACACACCAAGACGATTCTCGGATGTTGCAGTTTTTGCTTTTCGAAGTGTAGAATTTTAAGTACACCTTTGATGGGTACATGGTCCTCTGCTACAGTTACGGGTGGCAGAGGTTCAGATCGAAAGGACACGAAAAGGATTATTCTTAGTTCTCAGAAACAATAATTCTCTGGCTAGCATGATTACTTTTGTGGCTCTTCCAAATTCTAGTTGATAGTATGTGAGGCGGAAAGTTCACTAAGAAATATAAAGATTCTCTCGCAGTCGCATTCCACAAGCAAGTTATTCTTAATTAACAATCTGTGGCCTGTAGTTCTTTTTGTAGGAAAAAATGTAGAGTTTGAATTTATGAAGGGAGATTTTCCTCTGTCATGTTCCTGGAATCATGCATGCAGAAGAATTACATGATTTTGTTCTTAGTAGTTATTGCTTGCAAGATTTGATAGCGAATCGTCTCTAATGTTAGTTCAAACAACTAAGTTTTATTTTTCATCTCAAAAGTAAAATAAAAAATATTATAAAAAAAAACTTAATAGGTATTTGAGGTGAGCAGTTTTGAGAATCTATTCTCAAAAAAAATTTTGAAGAGGCAAATAAAGTGAAAGAGAAATGAAAAGGAGAAAAAAAATATGTTCACACATTTAGTTTTAAGTGATTCCTTATTACTATAATTTTTTTTTTGGGTACATTGGAAAAACCCAACATAACTGCTTAACAACAATTGTTTAAAACTAGAGTGCTGCTATTCAGCAAGGAAAATTTGACCGAATTCAATATACTCGAATGAGGTGGCAAATCGTTAAGTGAGAGGTGGCATCATTGTGAGTAATTAGTATTTATTTTAAAGCAAATTAAGAATGTTTAGGTGACTGCAACTCTATTTTTCATGGATATAAATGCACATATTATTATATATGTATGCACCTTTGGACTTGGGTTTCTTATATATATGTATTATTCTTGCTATGAGAAATTTTATGAAAATAATGAGAAATGCTATCTAGCTACAAGAATTGTTTTGTAATCCTATAAAAGTTATGAGAATGCACAACATTTATGTGTCATATTTTATAAATGTACTTCTATTTAAAAAGTTGATTATATATGTTTTTTATTTGAGTGTCTATATATATATATATATATATATTATATATATATAAACATATGCTTACCTAAAATTTTCTCTGTATTGTTCGATTTTTGAAAGTATTACAAATATGGACATGGGTTAATTGTTTCTAAATGGGGCAAATATGGACAAAAATGAAAAATCTCATCCATTCAAGTTCAAATATGATGTGGAGGTTGATAATTTATATATCATTTTAATTTTGATTCATTATTGCTTAAAAAAATTTTATACTATTATCTAGTCAGATGTTACATAGTGTTTGACTTTTTTAAGAATTGTTATCTTAATCAAGATTTTTCAATAATTTAGCAACATATAATTGAAACTTGTACATATCAAAATTAAAACTCTTTAAATTCATTTCAAGCATCAAGTTTCAACCTTTTGACTTGAACTCAACCCCTCTCTACATGAGAATCAGACATTCAATAATAAAGTATAAAATAAATAATCATTAGTCAAAGAGGATTGTCTCAACTAGTAAAATCAAATCACGTATTTTCAAAGGTCATGAATTCTTAGAATATGATAGCTTTTCCCCTCCTAAACTTTAAATACTTAAAAGTAAATAAATAATCATCAACCTATGGCTTTCTTAACAATAATTTATCTACATGCATTATGTTATTATACCCAAGATTTTAAAGGATGCAAATCAAATTAAAATATTATTCTATAACAACAATTTTCACTGTTAGACTAATAAATAATACAAATTAAATAATTATTTATTCAGATAATATAATTTATATTGTTACATTCATATAACAAGTGATATTATGGTCAGCCTACTTTTTCATTACTTACAAGGTTACAGACTCAGTAAAATTTAAAAAAAAAAAAAGAAAAAGAAACACATTATCAAATGGAAAAGGAAAAATTATTATTTTTTTTAATTTGTATTATGTGGCAATCCAACTCTTTTAATGAGGAAAATTTACACTTTAAAAAGCAAGTTGTAAACTCAAATTATGGGTCAAAACGATTAGGCCGATTTGTTCATCAGTTTAAAAAAAAGAGTGAGACGAATTTTATTTTAAGGGAAAAATTATAAAGTGATATACTCCAAACCAGTTTTTATTAAAATATAGTTAATACGTTGAACTGTACTGACCAAAAACTCTAATCACTAATTATTTTATCCATCCAACCAGACCAATATGAATTTTATAACAACTATGCTTTTAAAACTTTAAAATAGAAATACAAAACCCATACAAATAATTATAAGATATAGATTATTACTTCCTAACTTTTATAAAAGCATTCAAAATAATAAATGATATCCTCTCAAAAGAAAGAAAAAGACGTTATTCTTTGGATTGTCTTAAAAACAACCAGGACTCATGGACACAACTAGGTCTGGAGGTCAAGAGGATGTACGGGTTGGCCCAATTAAGCCCGGCCCTGTAAATTACATTGGCTAGCTTCAAAAATGAGGGGACCCACTGGACATCAATTAGGATGTTACAGAGGGGAATAGCTGACAAAAACAATCATAGGAGATTCTAATAACTTGAATTAGGAGAGCAGAAGCAATCATTGATGCGAAAGACGGTTAGACTACACCTCCACGAGGAAAATCTACATATGTAAGGGAGGAACACCATACTCTAATCATGTTTTCCTTCCATTTCCTTTAAACATATAGAAAAATTCTCTTTATGGACTTCATATTGGGGTGCCTTGTAGGATCCACCACCATCTTGAGAAGGGGCACCTTTATTAGTAGATTGCTAACCATGGAACTTGTTTGGCAAGAATGTGATGAAGGACCTCAAGTTTCTAACAGACACCCTTCAATCATTTGAGCCGTTAAAATGTCTCTACGCGTGAAACATAGACATGGCAGCAGTCCCTCCGGTTGGTATTTAGCTGCCACTGTCAGTTTTCCAAACCGGGGAACGACGTGGCCTTGGATTTCATTTAGTAATTGATATCATATTTACCAAGTTAAAATTGGCCATTGGGTAATAGATTACTGGAGACTCTCAGAATTCTGATAATCGATAATCAAGTATGAGTAATCAATTATAGACTCACAAAAATTAAAAAAAAATGAATTTTTTAATATTGTAATTGATTACCAAGATGTATATTGTATATTGCATGTGAATTAATGTTGGTAATCTATATATTTTGTATGTGGCATATCATATTTTAAAGTATTTAAATTTGTCATATGTTATATTGTGTATTATATTGTACCGATATCGTTTATTTTATATTTGTGCTTCATAGGTTTAACATTATCTTTTAATGACAAAAACAAGGGCAAATCCCTTAACATAACAAATATGCAGCATTCCCAAAAAAAAAAAAAAGTATTTAGAGTATTTAACATCTTAGCATCCTCTAGTCATACATAAGTTTAACTTCATGTTTAGAATATTAAAATCATTTTCAGACACACCCACTTTAATTTTAACCTCCATGTGCACGTATGCAGATTTATACACTTGAATGCCGACACAGGAGTTGAGGGTGAGGGTCTTCCAATCCATACCAGTTTCAAGCTCTCCCTCTATATTAGAGTGAAGTATATTTGATGACCTAAACTTTTTATAATAAATAAATTATTGGCAAACCTCGACGCATAGGTACAGAAGGATCCAACTGTGGTACAATCTATATTGCCAGGGATTATTTCTAACAAGGACTTGTTATTTTGTTTACCTCTTAGTAGTTCGAACCTTCGTATGAGAAACAAGCGGTGGAAAGCATTCTGGTAATTAATTCAGCAAGTCTTCTTTAGTAATCTCTAGCATAGAAGCAACGTAAATCAAGTACCTGCAAGTGGAATGAATTAAAGAGGATTAAATCTAATAAACCATTACCCGTAACATGCATGTGCTGTGTGTGGTGTGTGTACTATATATATATATATATATATTATATAATAATTATGCCAATTATATCACTGCTTGTTTCATTTGAAGCTTTCGCACTCTTCGTTTCCATTACTGTTTCAAGCTCAGGGTGAAGGCACCCTCGTACATGTATGAGAATATTATATTGGCATGCTGCAAGTTTAGCGTAAACCACATGCAGAACCCCTTCTAGTTGCCAATTATACAAGAAACCTCCCTTGAGTTATAGAAGAACCTACACCCATATCACCTGGCTGAATTTATTTCAAAATACATAAACCCTCCATTACAGGATTATGTATAAGTTAGATTACATTATTAGGGGAGAAGTTTCTGTTGCATTTGAAAAACTACAGAGGGTTGAGAGGAGTTTTGAAACTTTTAAGGGAGGGGAGTGCTAATTTACTCATGTTACTCTTAAAAGTTCTTATTTTACCAGACAATGATTATTATCCCCGAAGAAAGTAGTCTTGAAACTAGGAATTTCATGATTGTCTATGAAAAGATACATTTATCTCAAAAATGACAATAAGAAATGCTTCTTTGGAAAATGGGATTGACATAAAGATTGATCATATTGAGCTACATACGTTGTGAATTGTTTGCCGATGATTGAGTTGTTTCCTTTGGCGCAAACGTTGATGAATGACAGAGGGAGGAACCAGAATTTGAGGATGAAGTGGTTCTTTGGCCATGAAGCTCTTCAGGAGTTGCAGCATCTCCTTCAACCAAAAAAAGAGAGAATTCTATGTTTTGACTTTGGTAGGCATCAGGTGCATCCGTCTCCAATAAAATCCTATCAGAGAGATCTAAATAGAAAAAATAAAGAAGATGGTCACTGTTTTGACATTAGAATATAAAATTATATTAAAAACCATTAAATCATATAACTGAATTCATGAAAAACACCATCTTCAGCATTTTCTTTGCCTTATTTGCTTGTAGTGACATAAGAAAACCCAGACAAGGAAAAAATAAGCACGAGCTTGGAAAAATTCAGTAAACCATCTTCAGCTGAACCTAGTAAGAATGAAGAATGCACCAGCAGGAAAAGGTCCACAGACCTGGAAATGTTGAAATTTTTTAAGGAATACTATAATTTGAAAGATCCACTTCATAATGATCAATAAGAACAAACATCACTATTAACACTAATTCCATGCATTCCATTAGAAATCAGAAACTAACCAAGTAGTCAATAAAAGGTCAATGTAAATACAATCAGGAAGTTAAGCTCTGAACCAAATTCTTCTTCCATAAAAGCTTTAATAGTTAAATCACATACATTAACTTAAGCACTAATAGTTAATTGCATAGCTAGACCAAAACATTATCTTCTTGGAAGACCAGAGGCAAATTTATTTGAATTCAAACAAAGGAACATGGACACTAGTACTTCCCAGATTTAACCATTCACTCTACCAAGGTGCAATATACAAGAGAAAATTCATGATTAGACCATCTTATTTTTCAGTAGGTTGATTAATTAGATGAGCATTGGTTACGCAAACCAAAACAATTTGTACTGCAGATCTCTCCAAAATTCATTGCTTACTAATTTTTGGGGTGAGGGGAGGGAAAAAAAACCAAAACAAGAATTGAATATGTAGATGTTTTCTTTATCCAATGGATGACAGTGCTCGGGTAAGTGATTTCATAATAAAATTTAGCATTTAGCATTTTCCTTACTAGTAAATTCTAACATAGAGGCCAAGAAAAAACAGAGGAAATCAAAGAACTTCCAAAATGGCGAATTACTTACTAGAAGTCATTCAAGAGAGCTTGAGGATGCCTGAATACTCTAACAGAGTTTACTAAATATCAATTCCCACAGAACAGAAGAGCAATGGTCCCTCTAGCACAGCAACTCTATCTCAAACAAATTTCAAGAGGAGAGTTCATGGTTTGTTGAAATAATAGGGATTTAGGTGGAAAAGGGAGAAAAGGGACTCTGAAGTAATATGATATGAATTTACATGAATAAGATGTGTTATTAAATTTACAAAGCTTAACACCCATTTATATTAATAATCTGGGTCAAAGAATTAGAGTTGCTACTAGTACAAGTCCAGCCCATAAGACTCTAAACGTTAACAAGGACTCCTAGCACGAGTAATACTAATATTCAAACACTCTTTCCCTATAGCTGAAGGCTTACTAAAACTTCTGAGCAAGTTACAAAACACACTAAAAGAAAATAACATTAAAATATAAAATGGGCTCCATTAAATCACATAAACATTGCTGAAGAGATGACACACCATCCCAAAACATTGGATGGATTGTTGAGAGACAACAAAATGGAGCATAGCAGTGGAAAGATAACACATCAAGAAGATAGATGGAATGACAGCAACCAAAGAGCTAGTTGGAATGTTGCATGGCCAAGGGAGGGAAAAGACACTGCAGGAAAGTACCAGTGGAAATTTCCTTAGCAAGCAATCATACACAAGACAAACTTCCCCAAAATTCATAAAAAAAACAAAGCATTAGAAGTGTCAAATAGCAACAACAACCTAAAAGAATGGCTTGAAATAACTTGAATTAGCTCCATTTATATTCTTACAGCTTGAATAGAACACAGCAATTAACGCAGGTAAGAGCGACAATAGTAGCCAAAATACTGCAACACATGCAGAAACAGAGGGCAAACGACCTAACAGAGCCAAACAGCAACCAGAACACAGGGAAACAGCAGCCAAACAGAGGCAAAGCATAGAAGAAACCCACAATAGGAATAAGCTAAATCCCCAGGAAAACAGAGAGGAAAAGGGACCCAAACAGGGATTAAGCCAGCAGCCAGCGAAACAGTGGATTCCCAAGGAGAGCAAGCAGCCAGACACCCCTTTGGATCTGGAATTGAGGTTGAAAGGCCGTGGGGATTGGGCCAGAAACTGGATGGCCAATGAAGTCTGTGGTAGCAGCTGCAGAAAGAAGGCTCACATGCCCACAAGACAGAGTCACGGCCAAACAACGGGAACAAACTGGTGCAGATGGATAAAACTGGGAAAAGGAGGCGGGGGACAATCCGGAAATGTTGAGGTTGAGGAGTTGTATTGTGGTTGCTGGCGAGGGAGGTGCCTTACCGGATCGACTCAATTGGCACATGGCCGGATTAAGGTTGCCGAAAGAAGGGCCACGATGACAGGATTTCGTCGGAGATGCTTTCGGATCTGATAAATCAGCACCTCTGAGTCAATGGTGGGGTCAATTCGTCAATTGGATAGAGTAATAACTAAAATAACACACCAAAACAGCAACGGATAGAGAGAGAAACTCGATTTTCAAACAGCCGCAGGTTAGGAGAAGACTAGTTCTAGCGGCTGGTATCGGTGAATGGCCAACAGAAGGAGAAAGTGCACGGATAGAAACATCATGGAGAAGAGTTCCAGGTTTTTGGAACTCAGCAGGCAGAATAAGACGGGATTAGGTCGCAAAGGATGTACCATGGTTGAAATTATAGGAATAGTTGGAAATGGAGAGAAAAGACTCTGGATAAGATGATAATAATGATATGAGATATGCCGATAGATGTGTATTATGATTACAAAGGCACTAACACTATTTATAATTAATTTAATCTAGGCTAAGAACTAGCTTGATACTTACTATACATACCAACCAATAAGACTACTAATATAATAACCCTTCTGAACACCATTAATAACCCATTAATATTTAACAGGAAAAACAAATTAAGCAAACTAAGAAATCACAATTTCAGTCATAGCAATGATTGAAAAAAATCCTTCTAGCATCATTTTTAAATCTCAAATAAAACGCAAAAGTCACTCAAGGAGGCATGCTAGATTTGACCTGATTATCATAATGTGAAAGCAGAATTGGCGGAATAAACATTTACACTTCAAACTCCTCCATGCAAATAAATCTCAGAAGTGTAAAACCACTGAGATCAAGTAAGAATAGATGATTCACCACTAACCAGTACAATGCAGAATGCATCCTTGAGTAAAAGTATGTATTGTCTCTTACAGCACCTCATTAATCTGGAAAGAGTTTTACGTTTGCAAATTTTTTGTGTATCCTTGTCATTATTTCTTAAACAAATCTTTGCAAGTATCAATAGAAAGAAAGAGAGAGGATAAATATAATATTATACTTCATAGTTGAAGAAGGTCACCAAAAGCACGAACCACAGTTGTACAGATGCTGGCTTGTTTAATTCTTTGCAGCTTCAAAGCTGCTGCCTGCAATACTTCAACCTTACACAAATGTCTTATTGCATTAGCAACCAATCTAGCCAAAATTCTTCAGCAAGGAAGAATCACATTCTGCCAATGATATATGGAGATCAGTGATTGCCTTCATATCAAGCTTTCATGTCATTCTTTCCAAAAGATTTCAGGTTGCCACAAAGTCCGGACTATTTCATAATCAGCAATGAAAATGTCAACCATAATTTTAAGGACATGAGACTTGAACCCATTAACTTAATGGTTAACAGGTTAGAACTAGAACAACAAATGTTGATAATAAATCTCTACAATTTTTTTGTATATCCAAGAATGTAGTCAGCCCACATCAAGGTTGTTCTGAAGCCTAAAATGCTATGTCTTAATTTGTTCTTTGAAAGATAGCTTCTAAGCCTGAGTCAAACAACAAATGGTAACAACCATTGATACTCAGCATCTTAAAGAAAAAACCTACACTCTCTTAGCCAAGCGACCAATAAGTGCCAGTATTGCCAAAATTTCTTGGATCCTAATCCCCACCACAAATTCAGGTTTGAAATTTATTTCATTGTCTTCTTGGTAGACTACATAAATCACAGTCATTAAAAACCAAGCTCACTTTGCAAAGTTACAAAGACTTTTCTCAATTCATGTACAAAAGGCACTTATGTTTTCCTACTGAACTAAGACTATTAACTGGAAACAAAAATATTCTGATACACCTGCAATTCAACAAGGTATTCTTCAGGAAACAAAGGAAGAGGCAGCTTGAAGGTGCAAGAGAAGAAGAGAGAGACAGCAGGGAGATAATTCAAATGGAAAGGGGAAAAGAAGACCAAAAGAGGGTTAAGTTACGGGTGTTGAGAGGGAGGGACCAAAGAGGATGAGAGGGCTGAGCTAAACAAACAAGCCAGATGGCATAACATGTTGGAGGAGGAGAGGGGAAATGTTACAGAAGGAGACAAGAAAGAAATTAGGGGGAACAGGGTGATAATGAAAAATCAGAGAAAGGATTTTGCGAGGAAAAGGGACCATGGGGTCTGAGGGTCTGGAGTAATTCTGCAGTAGGGAATTCTATCTGTTTTGCATTATCTTCTTTATTTTTGTTGACTGTTTTTGGTGAGGGTTCTGGTACCCATAATCAGAGCTTTGTTTCTGTGAGTTGTAAGGAGCTTCCTCCATTGTTATATTATATTAAATACCATTTTTAACAGATTTTTAAATTTAAGTAATGTTCCAATAATGCTCATTATTCCACCAGTAATTCTTAAGCTGCTACTTGGCACATGTTTTAAATACTTTGATAATGCTTGGTCCCCACTTTAAAAATACTTCAAACTTACATTGTTTTACATTCTTAAGAGTATTTTTAATCAAAGTGCTTTTACTCTAAAAAAGAAAATGAGTAGAGGAATTTATGAGTGAAAGGCTCTTTACAAGGATATGGCACCACCAAACATGATTGAAAACTCTTATAATAAGCTCTTAAATAACTCAGCCAAAAATATAATTCTCCACTGAAATTCACAGATGTATTGCAGACAGCTTAAATAACTCAAAACCAAAAGTATATGATTGATATTCTCAAACCAGACAAATATAGGCACAAGAAAAATTTATTAGTGAAATAAAAATGTACGTTAAAGCAATTTGATCATTTGACACATGAAACAACTAGATTTTCACAAATAACAACTCAAGTGAACATTTAACTCAGATATACTGTAAGAAAAACTTCAAATATTTATTTTTCAAAAACAAAAGAGCATTGGTTTTCTAAAATATCAAGCAAAAGAGAGCTTCTTGAAGCTTCTACTTCAGTGCCAAATAAACCCTCCTCTTCTGATCTTATCAAAATGTAAATTCGCAGTAATGGTCAATTCGCACCCAATCAAAATGCTTCAAGCATTATGGATAGCATCAATTACAGGTTTTTAATCATAGCAAAAATACAGAATAAAATACCCTCAACCACCACAGCTTGCCATATGATATTAGAGAAAAACAACGCACATAGACACAGCTTCTAAACATAACAGTACACACACATAGAAATCTTTTCCAGGGGCCCGAATGACTTATCAACCTTCCTATTACAGTAATTAAATGCAGATTAAACATTTATGTAATTAATGGAAAGAGAAAACTGATGATCTATGGTTGCTCCAAGAGAGATGATTATGGTTTCAAACCAACACAGAAAAAACATTAATGGGGGTGTACAACCTGCTCAGAAAAAATCATCTACTTTCCTTTTGAAATCCCTTGTCCACACCAATCTTGAAAAACAAATCAACAATCAATTATTCCAACGTTAAAGCACACAATATTGATAGAGTCCCACACTACTTACAATAGATGCATATGCAAACAAGAGCAAAAATGCACTTTCAGCTACAAATTATAATTATAAAGTTGTCACATATATCTCATGTAAAGGCATTGCAACCAGATCCATGAACTTTGGGTAACCTGCTTGCATTTAAGAGTGGAAAAAATGCCAACAAAATATTGCCCCACAAGCCCAAAAAGATTTCTCTGCGCCCAGGTACCCTTTAAGTTAAAAAAAAAAGGGGACAATAGAAAAAAAAACTTCAATTTTCTCTTTACCAGGAAAAACCCAAAAAAAGCCCTAGGGGGACCCCCTGGTAACCAAAATTTTTTATAGGGTTTGGCCTTTTTGATTTTTTCATTAAACTTTCTTTTTTTTTTTTAAAACCCCCCTTTTCTCCTGTTTTTTTACTTTTGATTTTTTTGGATTGGCTTAAAAAAAAAAATTCTTCCCCTTTTCCTT